>JAFBJT010108045.1:69091-82569 GCA_016785325.1 Chascanopsetta lugubris | reverse complement strand
CGGAGAGTTCACAACTCAGTTAAGTACTGAGGGGCAAGGCCATTTAGGGCTTTAAAAACAAACATGAGAAAAGTTTAAAATCAATTCTAAAATGCAACAATGGCAATGGTTGCCCTTTGAAGTGGTGCAATCTCTGAATATGATTTTGTCAAATTTATCATCAGGCAACAAAGTCACATTGACTGTGAGTAAATGTCTCTGTTATCATTCCTGAATTTGTGCAGATATGAAAACATTGAGAACAGAAGAGGAGATATTTCATCCATCCAATGGGAATTCCTGAGGTATCACATGTTTTCTGAATCCGTCTCATGGTCGTAACGATGCTGGAAAACATCCAGCCTCATTAAAATGTGAGACACGCATGAAGCTGGCATGTTTGTATGACAACTAAATGATCTTATCTATAATGATCTGCCTGAAATAAACCACAATTAATGTCAAGAACCATCTGTCACATAAACACCCATGTGGGTTAAATATATGGAACTTTTATTAGCGGGATTAAGAATGATTCAAATGACCTTTTCATTTAATTGGACTCTTAAACTTTATCATTGCTGCTAAATTAGCAACATTATCAGATCAAGGTCAATACCCCCCATCAGGATTGATATTTAAGCCTTGGCGCAGTGATTCATACGTGACCCACGACACACGCGGGTTAACGAAGATCCATTCTTCTCCTTTCATAAATACTTCACGTTTGAAACGGAGCCAATAGTGGGAGGAGCCGTCACTCCACTTTGAATGGACGAGGAGGAGGTGTCTGAGGCTAGCTACGGGGACGCGGCGTGATACGGGTCGCAGCACCATCAGCACCACACGCCAGGAAGTGTAATGAAGATACGATGCCATCTGTCCTGTATGTTGCTCGCCTGCAGCTTTACAGTGCAGGAGCTGGCTCTGAGCCCCGGCGTGGGAGAACACACTGCTACACCCCAACACGGAGCAATGCATAACGCGAAGCATGCAAGTGGAACGCAGTAAGCGCATTAGCTGCGCTGTTACTCATTATACACCGGAATGTGCGTTCGCATTGCGTGCCAATACGAGTGTGTGGCGACACGAGCATAGGATGATTTAGGGGAGTACTGATTCTTTAGTTTCTGTTGCCAGACAACGCCACCCTGGGAATTTCACCCAGGGACTTTTATTTATTTTTTTATTTTTTTATAAACTAACCCCAAAATGGAGGAAGGCACAAAGGTTTCATTCAGGGGAGAGGCAGAGACGGTGGTTCTGGCACAACGATATTGTTTATTGGTTTATATTTATTGTTTGAAAAGTTCTAGTGCTAAAAGCACGCAACAGGGAATTGAAAGGGCCAATCAGGGCTGAGACCCACTGTGAATGATGGGCTCAATGAAAGAAGGATCCCAGGAACAGCACAAGTGAAACAAAAACAAAAAAGACAATTCCACCACGGGTGGTTTTTCTTATCGACGTTTGAAATTCCGCATAAATAAAGGCTGTGGTCTCTTGATTGACAGCGGAGTCAACCTGGCACGAAGCGGAGATGAGTTGACGGCACCATGAGCCGACCCACAGCTCTGTGTGTCTTCCGCCTCTTTGCCCATTTTTGAATGAACCGCGAAGCCGGAGGAGACAGGATGCAGCATGATGACCGACAAGGGACCCACCCACAATTTGCCACCGGACCACTCTGCTCGAAAGCAATGGGCGACGTCACGGACGCTACCGCCGTCTTTATATACAGTCTATACGTAGTGCACAAATATACGACTTGGTTGTGTCACTCACTCCATTTGCCCCCAGAGAGAAGCATTACAGCACTTGGCATATGGCCCCTGCCCGGGGAGATACTGGAGTACACCCACAGGAACACGTGTGATGTGGAACGTCAGAGAGATTAATCCAATAATGGGGAATACGAGAGTTAATCAAGACGCAGTAACCCAGTTCTTCCAGAGGGCCTAATTAAAGGAGTGTGGCGGGTGGCATCAGTCCAGATGAGTATTTCCCCAGGACTTGTCTTTCCCGTCGTTAGACCCGACCCCTGGATCTATAGGGCCTGTGCATACTCCAGGCTTCATTCATGACTAAATATTTCAAGACACTGTCAGACTCTGGACTCTTATGCAAGATACGCAGCCCACATTGCTTCTCTCCCTTTTGATTGGAGCAGAGGAGCTGGCGGAATGCTCTGTTTGGATGGGACGTGACGGATGCGTTGAGGCATTGATGTGCGTGATTCATAAAACGAGGATACAAAGACAGTAGATCAGAGGATGCATTCATTCCTCTTACATGTGTCATGTTTGTCCATCAGTCATCTCTGCAGTACAAAGATGGATCGATACGTTCATCGTTAATGAGATATTTCAGGTGGTGATGTCATCGGTGTGTTAAGTTGAACCCTCACACTGAGTGTGAGTGTGTCTCGATTGGTGGGTCACAACCCAAAAGTGGGTCATGGACCCATTTTGAATGGGTCACAAGCCTTTGACTGGGGGACAAAAAAGGTAAGAAAAATATCCTGCGCTTTTATTTTGAAGGGGATTTTTTATGCATTGTCGTCTATTCACACTCCTTACCACTAGGTGGCAATGGTGGCGATGTACTAGACACCTGCCATTTCACATATTGAAGAAAACGTTTGTTGACATATGCTAATTGCCATGAAACACAAGTACAACATTGAAATGCAGCTAATTGAGCGTTAAAGGGAATGTTTCCCTCGCTAGCATCGCCACCTGCTGGTTGGTTTTGTTAATGATTATAATAAATGGTTTGTGTTGTCATACTGTGACATTCTGCACTCTGCATCTCAGGTTCAAACTGCCCCATCTTTACATCAAATACATTTGGGGATTTGATAATGTTCATTTATTTGGGTCGTGGCTCGTCATTAAGAGGTGATGGTGGGTCCTGAACCCAGACCAGTCGAGAACCATTGAAAGGAAAAAACAATCAAATAAATGAACAGTTCAGTCGACAGAAGCAATGAAAGTCCCACAAAAATGCACAGTGATGAACTTAAGAGATTTTCCTCACAGAGCAGAATGAATTTCTGATGAGCTAGACAAAACTCCGTCTCTGCATCTATGTACCGACCTGATTTTAAGGCTCGTGTCTGCCACCCCCCCCCCCCCCCCCCCCCCCCCCCCCTCGTGTCCTCCCCCCCCCCCCCCCCCCCCCCCACACACACACACACACACACACACTCCCCACACACCGGGTCCTTAACGTATAGCTGACTGGCGGGCGTGTTGGAGGAGGGCCTGCTTTGATTCATGATTTATGACTCGGTCTCAGCAATGAAAGGATCTGCATCTTTAACAGGGGGTGAGAATATGCAGATTCCCCTTATGTTTCTATAAATGCACAGAGCTCTGCACCCCCAGTTAACTCAGGGATACATCTGTCTATTTTTAATCGTTGGCATCATGTGTAATAAATGGAATCAATGTAACCATAAGGCTAATATTGACAGACATGAACTGTGAATCGTCAAAACAAAGGACGGAGAGCATGAATCAATGAGAGCAAAGGACCCATCAAAGGGGAAATGGAAAAGAGAGGAAATAAGAGTGAGAGAAAAATGAAAAGTGGAGAGGAGGTAAATGTCAAATTTGGTGCTGCTCACAGTCGCCTCGCCCAGCTGTGATGGATGGACTCCGGAGGGAGGGCAACACTCGCTTTACTCTGGCAACATCTACTATCTACAGAGCAACAGCTCAACTCCCACCGCACCCCAACACAGGAAGTGGTCTCTACGACTCAGTTTTCACTTTTGGCCAGAAACTTTAACAAGGAATTTGACAGTTATATAAAACATAAAAGAATACAAAAAGGTTAGGTTCAGAATAATAACATATACATACGTTTGATTGTTTTTATAGGTTTTCCTTGCATTTAGATCATTTTTATTTTATTTTATTTCCATCAATAAATGTATTATTCGAAATGTATGTCAATAACTTGGTGTGATGACCTGATGAGGTGAATGACAAAAAGAAATAAGAAAAAAAAAAGAAGCTTTTATTTATTCTTTATTATTCATTGGATCCAAACAGAAAAAGAAATAAATAAATACATAATTGGATGGGAATGCAAAAATAAATAAATAAATCTCCGTAATATTCTAATGGTTACTTCCTGTCCAGGCTGCTGTGTGTGTGTGTGTGTGTGTGTGTGTGTGTGTGTGTGTGTGGTACCAGATGGATCTCTGTCGTGTTGCTGCTTCCATTTCCTACCCATCATCCCTCAGCCTTTAGTGTGTCTGCGCCCTCCCTCCCCTCTGCCTCCCCCCTCCTCATCTGAGCTCCTCCTCACTAAACACATGAATAATGGACTGAACTGTGGGAGCAAGTATTCTTCTCCCTGATGAAGTGACTTTGGAGATGTTGCATGAAAACAAACTGGATTAATGGTGATTTATTGAGGCTGTTTTACTCTGAGAGCATTTTAGAGACCGTGAGCATGTTTGTGTGTGTGTGTGTGTGTGTGGGTGTGTGTGTGTGTGTGTGTGTGCGTGTGCGGTTTAGTTTGGCTCTATTTCCACCCATCACTTTTTCATCTCATTTTTATAGCATCTGTGCAACTCCTGATAAAAACCCTTTAGGTCCATGTGTGTGTGTGCGAGTTTGTGTATGTGTGTGGTTTGTAAACATATGCATCAGCCTGTGTGTGTGTTCTTGAATCCATGTGTCGTCCTGTGATCTCTGCGAATAGGCGCAACATTAAAACAGTTGTGGAACACAAATCTGCAACGAGAGAGAGAAAGCAGCAGAGAGGAATGAAAGAGTGTGACGCCGGCGTTCCTGTGAGCAAGGCTCGGGTTGTCTTTGTTGACGAAGGAATTAACGGCAGCAAATACACAACAATGAATCAGCAGCAGAGAAGAGAGATAATTGAGAGCACACAGAGTCAGACGGAGGGCAGAGTGTCACCAATCACAGAGGATTCCAGGGAACAAGTAAGTACAGCACGTCTGCTTCAATCAGCACTGCTGCTTATGCTGCAGTGTTTATCACATGCACTGTTTCTGCAGCATGAGCCCAGTCTCTGCGGGCATTTGATAAATAACTTGTTTATGCTCTGTAAGCCACTGAAGTTCAACTTCAAATAGAAAGAATAATGATAACCACACATATTTCTGTCATATGCACATATATTTGAAATCCTCACCGGGCCACCGGTGGACTAGATAAAGGCATTTATCAACATCTCATGGGCATTTGATGAAATTACTTTATAGGATTGTATTCATGAGTGCGTACTATTCAGTGCTATTTGTTTTATTATCCTAAAAGAGGAGCAGTGTTTTTAGTTGAGATATATTTTCAAAACAAGTCCTTTTAAACATCCAAAAAGTCTCTGTTAAGTGAAACTGTCAGGAAGAGGCAGGAGACCCCAAGCACAGAGGCGTGTAGAATTCATAATAAAAGTCTTAATTTTACCAGGTGTGGTAAAAGACAGGGAGCAGGCAAAAGCATAGTAAAATAAAAAGGTAGGAGTCGCGAGGGACAAGACACAAGACATGGAACTTTAACATCACGACAATGAGGACCTGACACGGAGGGATTAAATAGCCGGACAATCGGGGGAAGCGGAAACAGGCGGGGACGCAGACACGGGTGGCACACGTTAGGCTGATGAGGGAGAGGGACGAGAGGAAGTAGACATGACAGCAGCACACAGGGATGAGGACTACAAAATAAAACAGGAAGTGACACGAACAGGGAATAACACGACTGGGCAATGACAGAAAGGAGCGGAATTTCAAGTGTTTTAACTCTGAAAGTGAGGGAAAGCAGAACAGGCCGCCTTTAAGTCTAAGATGTCATGATACGGTGTTGTGCTGATGATGCTAGCCATGCACACTAGTCAGAGGGTCGTTGGGTCGATATGGTCTTATTGTTGGACCCAAGAGCAGCACAAGAGGCAGAGGAGTTTGTAAAAGGCTTTACTGGAGTCAGGCAAGGCAACACAGCAAGCAGATGGGCACAGGCAAAGACGGGGTCGAAAACAAGAATGCAAGTCAGGTTGCCAGGTACAGGCAGCAAGGGTTGGTAAAGACCTGGCAAGGTCATGCACAAGACATCAGACTGGAGAGTGTGCTCGATGACATGACGATCTGGCAACGTGTGTGTGTGTGTGTGTGAGAGAGACTGGGACTTATGTAGGTCAGTGGTGATTGTGCTGAGGAGGTGCAGCTGTGGGGAGTGGGTGTGGCTGGTGATTGAATGATGACTGAATGATGACTGACAGGGTGTAGTGAATGTGGGAGGGAGGGAGAGAGAGAGAGAGAGAGAGAGAGAGAGAGAGAGAGAGAGAGAGAGAGAGAGAGAGAGAGAGAGAGAGAGAGAGAGAGGAGATCCGTAACAATGGATACATTATCCAACTTCATCAGTAGGTGTCACCAAATCTTGATTTAAAATCCCACAATCACTGATCAAGACGTGCAAAAACAATTCTACAGGAGGAGGTGCACGGAACCATGGAAGACATCTTACGGTTCGCTTGTCTGTGACTGTTTTGGTTCTGGAACAGGGGGAGGAGTCAGTCCTGGATGCAGAGCTGATGCTATACAGCTAACACTTCATATGTATATATGACCTCTGATGCTCATAACATGTACATTAACATTTACATAGAGGGATGTGAGTCCATACATATACCCCCTCTCTCTCTTTCTCCTCTCCTCCTACCCTTTGAAAATGTGCTTCTATCTATTCTCTCTTCTTACTCTCCCTCCCTCCATTCACCCCTCGCTCTCCTTCTCTGGCTGTAGAAGGAAATGGAGTATCTGGCCCACCGCCACACCTGACACTCCAACCTTAATCTGATTAATGATTTTAATTTATATAAGTGAGCGGTGAGGGAAAGGAAACAGGCCATCACCGACACTGGCTCCCACATACACATACTGTACATACTCCAAACACCCACACACACACACTAATTTGCAGGCTCTATGTGACAGGTGCTACACAGGCCGAGTCGTGAAAGGGCAAGAGAGAGAGCGGGAGAGAGAGAGAGAGAGAGAGAGAGAGAGAGAGAGAGAGAGAGAGAGGGATTAAGGAGACTTTAGGAAAGACAGAAAGGCAGAGAGTGTAAAGTAAACAAGGGGCTAAAAATGAAAAAAGACAAGAATAAAAAAGATATTTTTGACTTCAGGGTGAACTGAGTAAAAAGTGGAAAAAGAAAAATGAATGGAACAAAACGAGATGGAAAACAAAGATAAACAGGAGCTGAAGGCCAAGGGGGAGGAAGAAGGCCAGGACATGGTAATGGAGAGAAATGAGGGGTGATGAAAAGGACATTCAGGGACAATCTCTAATTGGAAAGAAATAGGAAATATATATCTCATTTTATATTGCAAACTATTCATCATGATCATTTTAAAGATCTAATCTACATGAAATTTACCCCAAAAAGTGCTCTGCTTTGAGTTCCTACAATTTATTACGCTTGGCTAAGAAGACAGAGCTTATTTCATTTCATTACGTTCATATAGGTTTGATATAGAAATGATGAAATAGTTCTAAGAACAACCTGAGACCCATATACCTTTCCATTAATGCTCCATATGATCCATTGATTGCAGAGGTGTCACTCTCACACACACATACACACACTCTCACGCACACAATGCATTTTTTTCTAAAGAATCTAAAATTAATATTTGGCAATATTGCGATACCATCTTGTATTTTCTCAACTTCTGCTTGATTTGATTTGTAAAACGGCAAAGAACAAACTTATCTCTCCACCTCCACAGAATCTCCCACAGCGAGACAGAACCGTCCTCTGTCTTCCAGCAAACACCATCTCTGCAGCCCAGATAGATTTTTCAACTCCATTTGCTCTGCGACTGCTGCATGAGAATTCTAATCCTCCACCCGACACATCGAACGTCTCAGAAGCCAAGCAGAGCTCCTTCCCTTCAATATTACATGACAATGAATTGTCGTCCAACCGTTGTCTATGAATTCAGGAAGCCTTCAGGGCCAGATGAAGTATATTGTACATTTGCAGCTCCAGAACACAGATGTGTGGTGTGTAATGCCAACTGAGGTTTGGCAAAAGCAGCAGACTGGTGGGACAAAAGCCAATGGGCTGATGAGTGCATCTCGGAAAAAAAGGGAAAAGCTTGATTCAAATGTAAATCCTGCTCTGGAGTTACAGTGGGGGAAACAATTATTTGATCCCTCATTGATTTTGTAAGCTTGCCCACTTACAAAGGAATGAACAGTCTATCACTTTAATGGTAGGTTTATTGTAGCAGTGAGAGACAGAATATCAAAAAGAAAATCCAGAGAATCACATTAAACAAAAGATTTAAATGATTTTGTAATTCATTGAGAGAAATAAGTATTTGATCCCCTATCAAAACATTACTTCGTACTTTGTGGAGAAACCCGCGTTGGCAAGTACAGAGGTCAGACGTTTCCTGTAGTTGATAACTTGGCAACTCATCAGACCAGTCACGTCCGGTTTTAACAGAAAAAAAGTCTGCCCCCAATTGGCAGATATAGTGGGACAATATAAATATGTTAAAGTCATCTATGACAAAACTCTGAAGTATGAGAAAGACACTGGATCCAAAACCATCATGGCACAACATCATTACTTCCTCTGAAGCTTTGTCATGTCATCTTTCTGGAACTAGAATTGGCTTGTGTTGGACTGGAATGGAAATACAAGTGGAACATCAGAGCCATTACTGTAGAGTTTCTAGAATCAGCAATATGCAAATAAGTACATTAAGTTGAATTACAATTCTTCACATTATTTCCCTTGTTCTTTTGCCGTAGCTTTTCCTCCACCTCCCTGACTTTATCCTCCTCCTCCAGGCTCCTCTCCTCTCCCCTCTCCTCTCCCTCCCTCCCAAACCCCTTCATCTCTGATTCTCCCTCCAACAGCACTTTGTGTTGTCTGGAACTTAGACGCGAGGATCCAGCCATAAACGCGTGAGCTAATAATGAGAAGAGGTTTAAGTAGATAGTTTCAACTTAAAATTGGAGATATACAACTAATATCCGTCGTAACAAGTTTTACGTTCACTGAGAGCGGTGATAGAACTTCAGTGTCTGTAAACACAGCAGCATCTCAGAGCATCCCCCCGTGCACTTGGAACAGGTTCATTTACATTAGAGGAAAAACTCTAAATTATCAGGTACGGTGCCAAAAACACTTCTGCTTCACAACTGAGTCGGGATTAGAAGGCTCAGTGAGTTTTTGCTGCAGAAGCATCAAAGGGTTTAATGAAACTATTGTTTTCGTTTGAGTCTTGCTGACTCTGCCTCTCTGTGTCATCACAAACTTTGTGTTCTTGTTGTTGGAGGAATTGCTAGAATACGTGAGCCCCTGTTAAATCAAAGGGATGAGGTTTATGATCCCAGACTCAACTGTGGGGAGGTTTCTCTGCCTCTCTTTCCCTTCAGGCTTCGTCCTTTCCTCTCCTCCTCTCACCTGCTGTTGAATCCCAGATGTTGCTGTTGTGCTCCTGCCTCACCTCAACAAATGCATTTACCATTGAGAATAAGAGGAAACCCAGAGTGGGTGAGTAGATGTGGAGAATTGGAAAGAGTAGAATGAGCCATCAGGGTGATGGCTGGTGGTTTTGGGACAGTGTGACTGGAATGGAAAAATGCCTGCTGGAGCAGCAGTGGTGCTGATGCTGGGGATCTGGAGCCACTCCTTTCATTTGTTTATTATGGTCTGCGGCACCAGAGAAGTTGGGCCTTGTAGTAAAATCTGAGCTAGGTTTGACGTGGAGCTGCTTCTCGTACAGAAATTCACTGGTGCTCAGGGAACAGTAATTATTGTATATCCTAATGATGGGCACTAATTATGAAAACTGAAACATGCTCATTATACATGTCATTATTGAGAGATAAGCATCTGGAGTTGTTGTGTCTTGCTATTATCAAGTTTAAGACATGAAAATAAACTAAACTTTAAAAACAGCAGCATTCACCCTCTGAGGAATGGAGTAAATGGATCTGTTTATTTAAGACATTGTATTTGTTAACGTAGTTCACCGACTGATCATCACTCCATCAGAGCCATAGGGATACAAACAACATTATAAGTTAGTGTTGTTCGTATAAGTCATTATGATCTTACTTGTAAGGCCCTCTTGAGATCAAATTGGACGATACGTGGCCCCAAGGACTAAAAAGACCTGGTGCCCACTTGAAAACCGCAATGCTTCATATCGCTGCTGGCTAGCGTAGGTAATTGGTGTGTTGTGTTGGGTGTTGTTTTGTGGTTTGTCTATTAGTTTGTTTGCCTGTTGGCTTGTTTGACTCTAAATTGGGCTCCTAATTGTGCTGGTGCCTGAAAGATGGAAGTGGGTACATCGAGTACAGTGGGTCCAGTGGGAATGCAAACAGAGGCGGAGCTGGACGCTGGCGGTCAGGGAGACGCCACAAACGCAGGAGCTGCCGCCGCCTGTCGCAGCGGCTCACGGATGGCGAATGGCAGAGTACCTGTAAAGGTGGGCCGGTTGCAATAACCTTATCGTATTTTGCATATGTAAACACTGATGAATTACCTTATTGTAAAAACCGACTTGAGAATGAACTATTAACTCAAACTGCCCAACTGCACATTACTCATATAAAGCTTAAGAGATCGAGAAGAGTTGTAACATGCTCCATTAATCAACCACTACCTCAAAACAAAAAAAAAGGAAAACAAAAAAAGAGCACACTATCCTGTCAACTTTAAAATGATACAGGGAAAGTGTAGAGTTATAGTTAGCTGTGCGTTTTTTTCTTTCTTTTTAGAAGCGTTTCGAAAAAACATGAGCACAGCAGCTTAAGTATCAAAATACAGGGGGAATCATTCCATTCCTGGATGAGTGCAGCCATGTCTGGTATCAATAGTCAATTTGATAATGACTTGGAGCTGTGTTTGAAAAGGAAGTTATAAGATTTCAGATTTCCCACAGCTGGTCTGATCTGATCTCAAATGAAGCACAGTGAACCATGTGCAGTTCCAATCCAAAGGAGCGTGCTCATGTTCCCAGCTTGATGTTTCTGATCTGCGGACTAAGAGGAACAAGAAATATTCTTTTTATAAACACACTGTGAAAAATATTCTGAAAGAAAAAGAGCTGGAGGAGAAAAAACGCGCCTCTCACTTCCCCCGTCTCTGTTTTCTAAAGGCAGTCAAGGAAATGGGAAATAACCTTCTACAGTCAAAGCAACCTGTCAACAGTCTGACTAATGGGCTGTCCACAGGCATCAAAGCAGTACGCAGGGAAATAGGATAGAGGACCCAAATGCAGACCGGCAGGCGGGTGGGGAGGCAAGGAGGCAGATCTGGGAAGGGAAGTTACTTTATTTACATCAAAGAGTGTCCAAAACACCACTAGGCAGACCCCATGAAAATGCAGGGATCAAACATCCGAGCTCCAAACACAAAGACGAAAACAAGTGTGAGGAACATGCACTTTACAGGCAATGCTTGGCAACACACACAAAATAAAAAATACAGGAATCCAAGGGAGCAGGAGACATAAGAGGAGAGAGGCTGAGACTCTGACTCAGAGTTTGAGACAAACTAAAGGAGCCAGACAAACCAGACACATGCAAACACACGGCAGAGCAGAGGTGTCAAACTCATTTTCACTGAGGGCCACATCAACATTACGGTCGCTCTCAAGGGGCTCGTTTTAATCGTGTGACTAAATGTGATTACTACCTGACATATTGTAAAATAACTGTCCTCATATTTGATTATCATCTATTCAAGTCACACAATTTGTATTATGCATTTACATACATGTGAAAACGTAAACACATTGAATATATTGCTAAACATAAAAAAGTGGCATGTGTAATTGACTAGAGTTCATGGGCAACGCATGCTTTAGACTCATATGCCTTTAAGCTCTCATGGGCCTCATTAAATGATCTTGTGAGCCACATTTGGCCCACGGGCCACAAGTTTGACAGATGTGCATTAGAGGCTTACTGCTGGCAGGAAGTGACACTTACTGAGGGCAGGACAAGCAACCACACAGGTGCATAGAACTCCATATATAGAGATACAATGTGCAGATCCACCACTGATAGATATAAACCTACAGGGTTCACCTGTGTCAAATCCACTTTGATCAATTCTTTTCCCGGACATGTCTGCAACTACGAAACCATTTGCAACAACTTATTACAAACTGTCTCGCACACGTTTTTTTTTCTCTTTTATTGCATATTTAAAACGTGCATATTGTTGTCTATTTCCCGCACCTTATTACTGCTCTTGTTTTTGCTTTTGTTTTGTTATTTAATTGGTTTTTCAACTTCCCATTGTGCAGTATTCCCTTGTCTAATGTGTACTCTCTCTCTCTCTCTCTCTCTCTCTCCATATATATATATATATATATATATAAATAAATGATTCCCTTTGCTGCTGCTGTGCTTCCCCTTGCTGCTCCCCAATGCTGCACATTTTCCCCATTGTGGGATGAATAAAGGATCATCTCCTCACAACTTATATTATCCAATCTTACTGTCATCCTACAGGTGCAGTGTGTAAGATTTGGTCATTTTTATGACTTCTTAAGTAATGTTTTCTTTTCTTTTTAAACCTCTCTATGGAGGCCACCATGTTTTTACATGGTTTAACATCTTTTGAGTTTTAATGACAACTGAACCATGGGTTGCTTCTGCATGCTCTCAAGGTTGTCGTAATTTTACTCACTGCACCTTTAAGTACAATCTCATTTGTGATACATGTCCATAGGGGGCTCACAGCTCCGGTAGTTACCCTAAGACAGTCACATTTGGGGTTTTATGTCATTATTTCAAATTTAATTTTGATAATGAGAACGTTTCCTAAACAACCTAAATTTAAGTGGCAAAGATGGTCACTTCTGAAGCGACAGCTGATCAAACATCTTTATAACGTCTTAAGACTCTTTTGAATCCTTTAGGTTCCCTGTCACATCTCAAACATCATATCTATATATTATAGAGAAAAAAGTTTGTTGTGCTTCAGACTCATTTTGCTCGGACACAGCATTCATTCAGCACTCATTTCAACATTTGTTGAATGTTGTTCAAGTTGTAGAGTTTGCGTCCACATTTGGCAAAACTTCAATCATCTCCATACATAAGGGATCAAACATGGAACTGTCCTATTATGGCTCTGTCTCCCAAACCACCAGGCAAATCTGAGGGAGGGTGAATGCATTAAACATGAACAGCACGTAGGGAACAGGAAGTTAGCGTGAGTTTTTGGAAATGTGTGTGTGTGTGTGTGTGTGTGTGTGTGTGTGTGTGTGTGTGTGTGTGTGTGTGTGCGCGCATGTCTGGGCCAGTAAAGGTTATATTTACCATTTGTCTGGGTTACAGAAGAGGCAGAGGCCAACAGGGGACAACAGTGTGGACCACCAGAATTCTGATCTGATGATGGCTTTGGGCAACACACACACACACACACACAGACACACACACACACACACACACACACACACACACACACACACACAC
>JAFBJT010108045.1:51983-69065 GCA_016785325.1 Chascanopsetta lugubris | reverse complement strand
ACACAGACACACACACACACACACACACACACACACACAATAGTTTGTTGTATATTGGAGATTTAATCAAATGTCAGAGCGGGTGTGGCTTTGCGGTGAATACAGAGTATCAGGTGGAGGCGCAGGAAGAATGGGAATGATTTGTGAATGAATGAATGAATGATGAAGGTGGATCAATTGGAATGAATGTGCTCTGGATGAGAATCAATGGGGGATGAATGGAGATGCATAAGGGCATGGACCCATTTCAAATGTCATTATCATCATCACTTTCATTACACTTCATCTGAAAAGTGATATTACGTCATGAGTCTGCTAAAGACCCAGTGATCCTTCATAGGATGTGAACCCACTTCAGATGACCTCAGGTGCTGAGTAATGACTCACCCACTGCTACTGATGACCACCTGCAGGGGATGTCTCCCTACCACCCCCTTGCAGCTAAACAAACATAATAAATGGTTCCCATATGGATTAATTAGATGTTTTATCTATCAACATTTGAAAATTGTACATACGATTTTATGACCGCATTTGTTAGCACCACGTCACAAATTGTAATTTAATGCAATGATAATTTAATTATAATACATATTTTTTACATAAAATCCGTAATCAATGATGTCAAACCTACTTAATTTGCAGAATATGTTGTTGATGGTTGTTTTGTTTGACCCAACATTGCATCATAGCTGCAGAAGCTTTCAGACGGCAGCAGCGTGCGGCAGCATCATAATGTGGAAATGGAGCTTGACTATAACTTGAATGAGAACACATGTGATGGATTCCCGAGTCAACAGTAAATTGCATAAATTGAGAAATATTGTTTCTCCTCGTTTAACGTTAAGAGGGTCACCGGTAAACCATGTGATGTGGATGTGGGCAACGGAGGACGATACAAATGTTCCAGCGCTCAGTCTCTTTGTCACTGCACTGCAGTAAACGCTGACTTCAAACATGGCTGTAATTGGTACGTTCAGTATGATGAATCACTGCCTCATCAGATTTGCATACGCGACTGCTTTGGGTCAACCAACTGTTAAAGCGAGCGTCATCCAAAACATCCTGAGATCCAGAGACACATGATACATGTGACGGAGCAAATATCAGCTGAAGGAGAACCCACTCCCACAAAACTCACTGATCCAGCATTTACAGAGTGAGCACGGCAGTGACTGTCTACATCTAACACGTAATTAGATTCACTTAAAAGGAAGATTAGTGAGTCCATGCTCTCTGCCAGTGTCACCAGATCTCTGGACCCTCGTAAGAATCCCGGTCAAGCTACAGCCGTGGTTTTGCTTCAACATCATATTGATGTTACTTTCAAGAAAAGTTACTTGTCACACGTGTTACTTGTTGGTCGGATGGTGGGTTGGTGGGTTGGGTTCAGACCTTTATCTGCTGCTCTGACTGAATTGTGATTTATCAGCATAGAGAGATGCAAACACCAAATCTGAATGAGGTCCCTAACTCGACCTCGGACCGATGCCCATTGGTTGGCAAGAAGTCAGCCTCTGTGAAACATCTTGCCATTTGGGAAAATAGTGCAAACCCTGTTAAACGGTGTCCTTTATGAAAAAGGGGAGTTTAAGTCTAATGGCTGCATAGATGCTATGTGTGTGAGGAATATGGACCCATTTGTTTCCTGTCCTCTCTTGGGTATTATCCCTCTTGGTGTGTGTGTGTGTGTGTGTGTGTGTGTGTGTGTGTGTGTGTGTGTGGCATTTCCCCCAGTGTCAATCTCATGCTAGATCTCATACACACCTGAGCCTCATCCATCAATCCACAGACCTGTGTTGAAGTTCAGAACCTGTCCTGCAACAAAACTGTCCCAGGTCATCAATCACTTGGAGGCGGCCATGTTTGGTCCAACCTCTGCTCGTACCTGTCTGACTTCTTCAGTTTTTTGTCACCGTGATGATCCATCTGAACTGACTGATGCTCACCTACACTTACCATCATTTTCCTGGCCTGGAATAACAATCATACATCCAGTTGTGAAAATACTAAATATCACTTTCTGATGATGAAGACTCACATGAATACCCCGGACTACACATTGTACATACATCTAATGCTCTACTTGAACTTTTTCTCCACAATTCCACATTCCAAGTTGTGTGGTGTCCATAAAGAAATAATGCAAATGGCATTTCACCAATTTGAACAAAGAATTTCCTTTTTTTCCCACATGCAATCAGCATTTTACTTTTTCAGCCATAGGTTCTCCAAAAGCTCTGAAGACTCTTTTGAGTCACATCTCAGCCTCTCTTTTCTGGAGATCATATCTGTACATTATAGAGAAAAGAGTTTGCTGTGCTTTGGACTCGTTGTGCTTGGAACTAGGACATTTCAACATCCACACATAGGGCCACTGGGGTATCAGTGTGAGGGCCAGTGACACTGCAGCAGGGTCCAAGTTGGATTCGAACCAGACAGTGACCTTTGCCTCCAAAGGCAACTGCTCCAACCACTGAGCCACCGCCACCTTAATACTAATTATATGAAATTGTGTATACAACATCAGAACAGGCCATGGTCATCGCACTTCCTCTTCTTATCATCACCACATCAGCATCCTCATCCAGTTGCTCCATACCCTTTATCGTCTCTGGTGTTATTAGGTAACTTGCCTCAAAGGCATTCTACCCTCACTGTTGCATGCCCCATTGCCGTTTATCAAACACACAGTTTAACAGTTGCAAGTCCCGGGAAAATAGTTTTCCTTGACAGCATTCTTATCCCACAGTCATCACATAACAAGGATTTATCTCAGCTTGTTCAGCTCTGCATTTCAACTTGTCTCATCCAAATGAATATCATCACTTAAATTCAAACATTTCCCATATCCCGTTTCATTAGCGAAGCTTCTCAATAACAATGTCACTTCTGTGAGTGTTGAGCTTTCGGATGAAGACACCATTTATCAAAGAACACATTCCACTTTCTCTTTATTGCTCCTGTCCTGTTAAACTGTGATAGAATGCTCAGAGAAACATCTCCCAGCGTGCACACACACACACACACACACACACACACGTACAGTGTCAAGTTCTGAGCACATCTTAATGCCGATAATATCTTGACAGAATTCAATTTTTCAACTGATATTAAAACCTCTCGCAGACGTTAACTGCATGAAAATTAAAAGGCAACATGGAGGAGGGGGGGGGGGTGGAGGAGGGGGGGGGGGGGTGGAGTCTTCCTTCCTTCACTGACGATGCATTGTGCTATGAGAGGAATGGAGGGTTATCGCATGTTTTTACGGCCATGTTTTTTACAGTAACCCAGAGTGGGCATAGCAGCCATCTTTTGAGGTTGTAATAACACCTGAAGTCTACCATTGGTTCTCCGCCATGCTCAGAAGGGTGAGGGTGAGGTGATGGATACAACACGTGATTTCACCTAATTTTCTATTTCTATGTTCTATGTTCTATTTCTGCTCATCCCTCCTTCCTGCATGAGCAAAGGCAGCAGCTTTAAAGCTGCATTAAGAGCCTTTCAATACCGATGAATGAAGGATGCTAAATGCATCTTTAGCTGTCATGCTAACTCTGATACAGCGGCAACAGTGCGCATAACGTTATTGTCATTACTATCAAACATTTTGCTACAAGTCTCAAGTTGGATTTTTTCATTTGTTGATGAGGGTGAACTGAAAAAGTAAAAGGTTGTTTTTCAATGATAATTTCCAACAGGTGTGTGATGACGTATTTTGATGACGTCAGACAGCCAATCAGGATGGAGGAAGCTCCACAGGAGAAACGGTCCGGTCCGTTTGTTTGCTCACAAATACAAACACATCGTGATGGGAGCGTCCAACACCAGCCCTGAGGACTCGTCATGGCTGCCTTTGTATCCTTACAACAAATATATTACTGTGTGTTCTTTGAGTGTGTTTATACACAACCTTCCACAAACACATACCAAATATATATGAGCAAAAGTCTAAGCTAACTCCAAGCTTACAACAATAGCTACAAGTTAGCATTAGCTTTAACGACACAAAAACAACGCACAGCACCTGTTGCTTCTGTTTTGTTGCGTTATTTTGTGTTGTGCCATGTTTACGGTGGCTTAGCTCCTTTAACAGTGTGTGTGTGTGTGTGTGTGTGTGTGTGTGTGTGTGTGTGTGTGTGTGTGTGTGTGTGTGTGTGTGTGTGTGTGTGTGTGTGAGAGGAGCAAATAGCAGTCATATATACGTAGTTATGGCTAAGTGTATTAATTCATGATCTGATGCTCATTTTTGCCTAATGGACGTGAGCAAGGCTGCACAACTGAGCACCATTTGTTACCATGAACCTCTCAACTGGTGGGTCGCAACCTAAAAGTGGGTCATGGACTCATTGTCAGGGGGTCTCAGGCCTTTGACAGGGGAAAAAAGTTAAGAAAAAAACCCTGTGCTTTTATTTTGATGGGGATTTTGAATGTATCAGAGTGCTGTCTACTGTCTATGGATACAACATGCAACTTCACCACTAGATGTCACCAAATCTTACACACTCCACTTTTAACAACAAAGGGTACATGGTGCTGCAGGACTCTCTGCATCACACATGCCAGGACCATGGTTGTAGCTCGAATGGACAGAAACAGATTATACTTGTTAAAGCCAGTTTCTCCATTCATTTAATGAGCTGTTGTAATTAGAGCCTCTTTCATTCAGTGAGGTGAGGACTTTGTTTTCAATACTAATTAACTGCTTCAAACTATTTGCTTGATTAAAGAGTCGCTTGATTTCACAGAGACTGATGCAGCCTGAAAGTCACAACACTGGAAGCTCCTAGACTGTTAGAAATATATACAGATATATAAATAGAATTACAAAAATAAAATAAAACAATTATACAAAATGATAAAACATTGTAAAAGTAAGTACAAGTAAATACAAATGATAAATCAATAATTGGTGGGTTAATTGGTGTTAGAGGATTCCAAAATCGGAAAAAGAAAAGGTGTTTGATTGCATCATACTGCAAAATATGTCCACTGTTTCTTATTCATTCATCCATCTTATCTTTTAAACCCTAACCCTAAGATTTGGTGGCATCTAGAGGTGAAGTTGCATGTTGTATCCATCACCTCACC
Source organism: Chascanopsetta lugubris (assembly GCA_016785325.1). NCBI lineage: Eukaryota > Metazoa > Chordata > Actinopteri > Pleuronectiformes > Bothidae > Chascanopsetta > Chascanopsetta lugubris. The sequence continues at coordinate 63,974 of JAFBJT010108045.1, read as the reverse complement.
CTTCTGAACATGCAGGAGAACTTGTGGTAGACTTTAATTGTCATTAAAACTTAAAAGATGTGAAAAATCAGTATGTGATTGTTGTTTTATTTTGAAATAAATCCCTCCACTTCATCAGTGCAGAGCAGAAGTGATTAGTTTATTGTTGGTTTAACTTTTCTTTTTTCATTTAATTCGTAATAATAACTATTTGTATAATATTCAACATTAATCCAAAGATTACAGCGCTCTTTTTATATTGTTCAATTATTATTATTATTTTTTCATTCTCTCCCTCGACTAAGCAGATACTTCTTTCACCTTGCCGATGGTTTGGAGGACGCCTCCATTTGCACAGGTTCATTTTAGAATTCAGACCCAGCCACAGTTTATATGTCTATGCTAATGTTTGAGGACTCACTTTGAAGTTTCACTGCACTGGAATTCATATTCCAAGTTATTTCATGGAAAAAGTAAAGCTCTGCTACATGCACAGATGAGAACCTCTGGCCTGATGTACATCATAACATCAACTCCCAAACATCTGAAGTTTTTAGTGAATTGAAAATGTGTTTGTTGTGATCATTCCCAGCCCCATGTACAATTTTGGGTCTATTCCCCTTCTGTCTGCCTGGGAACACATGGAGGGGTTGGCACCTTGTGGTTGTGGGGGGCAAAAGGGGCATAAGTTCAAATCTCCCTTGAGCTCTTGTTTCTTTACTGTTGGCGTGTCTCTTGTGAAGAACGTCTTTGTTGTGTGACTGAAGCCCAGCATATAGGTTCATGGTGAAGACCTGAAGGACTCCGCCTCCCTGAGCTGCCTGTATGATCATCGCTCCATCAAACAACTTCTTTCTCTCTCGCCCATCTGCCTCCCATTCTGCCTCTCTTTCCCCCTCTTGTCTCTTTCTGACATTGTCAAGCAACAGCTGGATGTTTGATCTCGCCTCCCCTGTCTCATCCTGACACACATGCTCCTCTGTCTGCATATGAATGTGTGATATCTGTGTCTTCTCTCGGGTGTGTGTGTGTGTGTGTGTGTGTGTGTGTGTGTGTGTGTGTGTGTGTGTGTGGGCTGTGACACTGGATATATCTTCTGATATGTGTGGCCCTATATGTGATTTATATGAGACAGGTCTCCGTCGAAGCCTCCTCTAACATCAGAGCTGATCAAAGACACCAAGACAGTACGAACTGTGGTCATAATTTGCATTACATTTTGATATCAAGTCATCAATTTCACAGCGGCAATGCAAGGACAACCCAATGCCAGGTCAACAACGTGTAGTGTTGCAGGTGCAGTGTGTACGATTCGGTGACATGGAGAGGTGAATTTGCGTGTTGTATCCATCACCTCACCCTCACCCTTCTGAACCTGGTGAACCTATATGACTTCATTTATCATTAAAACACAAAAGATGTTTCGTGCGCCCACTTTTACTACTGTAAAAACATGGCTGCCCCCGTAGAGAAGACCCACTCCTTATGTTGATATACACTAATGGGCTCATTTTAGGGTCATGGGGAAAAAGATAAAACATTTAAGTGATTATACATTCGTGTAAACGTCTGTATGTAATTGTTTGTAATATTTTTAGAAGTGACAAAAATGACCAAATCTTACACATTGCACCTTTAAAAAACATGTTTTTAAAAGTAGTACAATCTAATTGATTTCATACAATTGTGGGAATATTTGATTAGATACTAGCAATAATATGTTTTAGCAAACACATGAAAAGAAGGTTCAATACATATTTTCATGTATTATTAAGATATTATTTGTATATATTTCAGGAATTAAAAAGTTTAAAAACCGTTTAAAAGTACAAGAGTCACAGAGCTGCAGGAGTTACCTGCTCTTTTTTTACATAAGCTCTAAATAAGGGAATTAGAGTTTGTGCCAGTTAATACTTTATCTTTATTATGGTACAAATTAAATGTGTGAAAAAAAAGAGAAAATAAATGAAGCTTGCCCCAGTTTCATAATAAATATTTCGTGAGCCTCTCCGCTGTTTAATAGAGCAGGAAAAAAAAGAAAAAAAAGAAAGAAAAAGACTTTAATTATCTTTACAAATGAGGACGAGCAGGTTCAACCTTGAGCAAACAACAAAACAACAAAACCACAGGAGAAGGAAAACAATCATTGTTGGTGTCACTTCTGCTACCTGCCCACAAACACAGAGCGATAGAGGTGCATGAACCTATGTTTATGCAAATGAGTTATGATTTTCCAGTGTGTCAGTTTTTCTTCAAAGGCAAAGTGAAGACTTCAAAGAGAACGGGCAGGATAGTGAACGGGTCGCTTCACTAACAAGAGACAAGCCCAGCATATCAGTCTCATGGCAAACACACACATACAAACACAACCCCCCCCTCCCCCCGTATCAATGTTTTTCTTTTTTTAAACACATTATATGTGACACCATGTATTCAGCGGCTGATTTACTAACAGCAGCTCATTAAAGAGTCAGCTCCTGGCCCGAGGAGAGGCATCGAACCTTCAGATGTTTTAGTGAGGGCGAGCAGCTCTTACACTCTCTGCTCCTTCCAAGAAACTGAGAAAGCTGAGTCACTGCACGACACGGCAGCAATCAGCCTTCTGCAAGAAGGTTCTTGGTTTAAATCCATGTGTGCAGGGTTTGAGTTTGCATTGTCTCCCTGGTATTCACCCCTGTAGTCCAGATACTGTAGACTGAGCCATGGTTACCTGGAGACTCTGAATCTGCCTTTATTCATGTGCTTGGGGTTAAATGCAAATGTATGATCACAGCAGAAGAGGAGATACGCAGTGTGTTTCAGAGAGAGTTGACACAATGGAATAATGCATCTTATCACGCTTTTGACAGAAGCCTGTGGTGCGTCCTGTCAGATGTGAACAGTAAACCACACAGAGCCATAAATCCAGAGATCCCCTCAGCAAATGCAGGATGTGTGAAAACAGCTTCACCTGGCATGAACCTGAATGTATAACCATTGGTTTTTCGCTTTGTGATTCACTGAGATCTTGTACAGGGTGTAAACCCGCTTCTCTGTCCAATCACTGGAATCACTTCCAGCCCCCTCACAACCTTTGAAGGGGAAGGGGTGCAGATAATGGCTGGATCAATAGTTGTTTCTACGGTTGCCCAGAGCAGACACACAGAGGATTGCTGTCTTTGACACCTGAAGGCCACTGTGGGTTACATGGCTGGTTGGGAACAGCTATACATGCGCACCACAGTGATCCACCACTTCATTTATTACATTCACAACGCCATAGTCACTGCTTCTGAAATTTCCTCCACAATATCTACGCCATATAGTGCGGTACCCACTATCTCATGTCCCATTCACACACTGTATTCTGTCTAAACGTCTGTAAACTCACACCTGCAGTCACCTACCCACTTCCTGGTTCCTGAGTCGGGTCCGACCGCCCTCTGCAGAAGCGCGCACCGCAAGAGTGGCCGTATTTAATTCCATTTTTGGACTGTGGGTTATGGGGGCATGGAATATTGATGACCGGTGGTGTATGTATTTATATGGTGGGCAAAAGGGTTCATATATATTATATCACCTATTAAATAACGAGAAATTAATATTTGGTTTACTGTGATGTTGATTAGCATTTCCATAATCATGGGTTGGTAGACTTGCATAAATAATGTTACCCATATCAGTGGTATGACGCAACTGGCCTTGATTGGTCCAATTTGGCCCAACTCTCTGCCCTATTTCAAGACTGACTCATTGGTGTTGAGGGACCTGATTATTTGTGAATACTCTGCTATGCTATGCCATGCTATGCTATGCTATATTGTGCTACGCTACGCTACGCTATGCCAACTTGTTAAGTTGAGTGTAATCATTTTTGCCCTGAATTAATTTTTTTGTTTGTTTATTTATTTTGTGGGGAAAATATACTTCCACTCCTTTTACTAAATCGAATTGCGACCCCTCGTGTTTGTCCACCCTGTCCAGTCCAGTTCGTCCTCATCCCGGTACGCGGGGTGACCATGGCGGTCCCTCGCAGCCTCTCAGCAGGGACTCCTCTCTCATGAGGTTGAAATGATTCCTTTGGTTAAGGCTTCACACACTTTATACGCTCTGTCTCATCATATGAACAGCAATGTGTTACATTTAATGGTAAAAGTGTAAAGCTTCAATAAAACTCCTCTGTTTCCATGCTCTGATAATTACTGAGCTGTGATGACAACCTGTCAGTAACTGGATTAAGCCCGTACACCAGAGAGAGAGAGAGAGAGAGAGAGAGAGAGAGAGAGAGAGAGTAGGGTTGTGTGTTTCAGTGAAGGTCCCCACATTCAAAATTATGTCATTACTTTTAATTAATTGAATAAGACTGGGATGACTGACAGCTCTCCCGGTGCAGCAGCTGCTGCTGTACTTACTCAAACAAGCTGTCGTGTGATTGGACGTTAAAGCGCTGACGTTTAATCAAGCACCACATCAGGCGTCTGTCTGTCAGTACCTTTTCATTCACCGTGTCCCGGCTGATCATCTTCACCTCCGCTGTTACTTTAAATGCACAGACCGTGTTTCTGCTAATGACGCAACCGTTTCACTAACGACGGACGCAGCGATGCAGCCGCTGCAGCTTCAGCTGACATCTGCAAAATTCCTCTGGATATATATCACTACTTTCAAATGTTACACTTCTCATACAATTCATTTGCATTCATGAATAACGGATGCCCTGCCTACTAATTGCAATAGCATCGCCATTTGCGGTTCAGCATCTTGCCCAAGGGCAGACAGAGTGGAACAAATCATCAACCTTTTCGTCAGATCATCATAAATTCCTTTACAAAGTATTTCTACCAGCACACATAGGGCCATTTGTGGCATCAGTGTCTGGGCCAGTGACACTGCAGAAGGGTCCAAGTGGGATTCGAACCACTGCTCTAACTACTGATCCACTGCTGGATCATCTACGAAAAACTGAATTCAATGGTGACCAGCAGCAGTGACCATCAGCGAGGGTGCAGTTGTGTGGATTCCGTCTGACATTCATTCATTCTTATTTTGGACAACAATTTGATTGACCTTTACATCAGAAGAAATAAACTGCCAAAACTGATGAGATACCCCAGGAGTATTTCACCAAATCTCTTGCAGATGGCGTCTGAATCCATCAACATTCTACATAAGTGGATTCCTCTCAAGTCGCAATGCTTATGATCTATAGAAAAAAAGTATTTGATGGTGTGAAGGCCCTTTTAAAAGTGACAGATGATCCCCAGGTTTCAGGTCAGCAGTGCTGGTGGTTTGATGTGAGCTCCATGTGTGAGGAGACGTATTGTTCATGTGTCTCAGCCCTGAGGCTCTGCATCGCAGTTAGTAATGTATGTCATCTATAGCTCACAGAACTGTATTGAGATTTCCACTGTATTTCTTTGTGATCAGCACAATGTGCCTGTGGTGGAAATTTGAAGGGAGCATTATTATTTTATTCTTGTGTCGTACTCTTTAACTTCTTCATATGTAAAAAAAAAAAATAGTCTTTGTGGTTTAATTTCTAACCCTTGTTGGAAACATACGTTTAGGTGAGAATCCTCTTGCAGAGCTAACATCCACAATTTAAAGACAATCGAACATATTCATTCATATTCATTACGTCACCATTGAATGATCCCAACCTTTTCATTGTGTTCATTGTGTCAGGACACCTCAGCACTCTTTATGCTGGAGAACTAATTGGTTTATTGCCTGAGTAGGAAACTCTTTGCTGTGGCAGGTGTCCAACTGAGACACTGAGAGGAGAAGGATAAGAAGGGGCAGGAACCTGTGTTCAGGGGGCATTTACTCAAACTACTCTCTGCCGTATGGTTCTGTGTAGTGTTTCCCTCTCTGGCCAGAGAATAAACTGTTTGACGCATGCAACCTTCTTCAGTCTTTTTCCACAACATGGCTATCGATTGATACAAGGAATAACATTACTTCTATTACGGTCTTGATATAAATTAAAAAAACATCTTATGTCTTACATTGTCAACATGGCACTTGGGTGCAAACTCAACCTTGGACTAAAGGCCGATTATGACTAAATGATCACACAGTTTCCTCAGTCGGCCGCAAGAGACGGACAAAGGTCAGATACAGAGAATGTCAGAGCTGCCGGAGAACAGGGAATAAACTGAATGTATTTTCAGAAACACTGGCAACGGACACTTTCTCAGCATCAATATCCATAGAGTCAAACATCCATATTATCAAAGCGATGACGTCTAATGTGTAAACGCCTCTTGCATGAACATGGGAACGTTCCAACTGCAGCTGTGAAATGTGACCGGAGGAAAGAAGAGGAGACCCACAGAGAAGAATGGGTAGTGCAGCAGATCACTGTGACAGAGAAGCTGTGTCATAGTGCCTGGATCCATGCAGCTGTCTGTGTCCAGCACATCCACGATATATCAAGCTCCTCCTGGTTCCCACTTCACTCAAAAACGGGCAAAGAGGCGGGACACACGTGGGGCTGTGGGTGGACCCTTAATTATACACAATTTCAAACGTTGATCAAATAGAAAATAAGGAAGTTAGAGAAAAAAATCACCCTCTGTTAAACATGTGACTGGTTGAGACCATGGGAGTCTATGGGGATTTGCTTCCTTTTGCAGTCAGCTCCCAGTGGTTTACCTATGAACTGCAAGTTTTTTCACTTCCTTATGCGCTTCATCCATCTGCACCGGAGATTGCCCCTCGGCCACTGCAGCAGTGGACAACCACCCGCTGAGCCTTCCATCAGCTGCCACTCCACTGTCATGGGTGACTTCAATGGGGTACTTTACTCACTTCAGGTAGAATCTACACATGTAGATTGACCCCGCCCATTTCTTGCCACAGACAGAATGCAGCTTGATGATCAATTAATCACCTAAGAATGATTCTTCCATCGACTGCATATAAAGACTGACTGTTACATGCCAGGCAGGGCCAGCATGTTGAGTTTGTTTTTCCTCTCACTCTACTCTCTCTCTCTCACACTCTCCTGTGAGCAGGTTACCGACCCGAGTGGATGCAGGTGTTAGGGTCGACGGGGCAATCAGGCTGTGCCTTAGAGGAGCAGTCGTCCAATCAGCTGGGAGGCCTACAGGTAAAGTCACCCTCAAGACCAACACTCGCTCTCTGTTTCTGCAGTTTGGTGCCTTGGTTGTGGCACAGAGCGGAGCTGACAGTCCGTCAGTTTATCAGACTGGGGTAAGCACGGCGAAGAGGTAAGACGGGGTACCCCACATATGTGCACACATGTAGTAGAATGTTCTCTATACACATTAGCTTAGTGGTGGGGTGCCACTTTTGCCATTTTTTTAGATAACTTAGCCAGGGTCTTTGTTCAATTATCTTATGTAGCATAGAGACAGCGAGACCCTCTTGGGTTGTTAATTTCTTCCTTCGACATCGCATCCACTCCCCTCCTCTCCACGTTGTTTGCTAAGGACATTGTAACTGTTTTCCCATTTCTTGAGGACCACTGTAAGTAAAGCTCACCATTGTTTCCTACAAACCTGACCTCATGACTGAACCTGATTGTCTCTGTATGTGCATCTACATCTTGCACTGACATGGGTTATGAGTCTTGTAGTGGGCAGTTCACTTGCATGTTCACTAGTCGCCATCTAGCTGATGCGTAACCCCTCCTACTTCCTTGTTCATCCAAAAAGAGGCGGAGCACAGGTAGAGTTGGGGGTGAGCCCATGGTGGTTATTTTGATTTGTATTGGACTATTTATAGATTGTGATGTTGATTAGACAGAAACAATATTAAATTTGCTGTTGCATGCCCTCAAGCAAAATTCCAGTTATCTAAATAAACTTTATGCAATATGCAAATTAAACATCGCTCATAATAAAACCAATATAAGCAGATGAAGAAGAAAAAGGTTGAAGCATTAGTGACATTTAATTAATGTAATATTGTTAGCGGTAATATTGGAGACTAAAAGCTCCAGCGTTCAATTAAATGTTATTTATTTCATTTTTTTTTTTAGTTTGAGTCCATTGTTGAATATGATTTGCCTCAAACCACATGTCCCATTAGAGACAATTACTTTAAGAACTCTCCTCTGAAGAGGTCCTAAGGCTGAGACGTCCACTGTAGAGCCATAGTTATTTTAACTCTCACAGATTGGAGTCTTACTGTGGCAGAATATATATATATATATATATATATATTCATTTTTTTTTTTTTAAGCTCTGCCCTGATTAGACCTTAACTGTGATGTCTGTTGATGTTCCATCAGTGGGCGGGATCATGGGAGTTCTTCACAAACAGGTACATGCAGACAAACAAGCACAAACTGGAGACAGAGTGTCAAGACTGGACAGAGAATCCATGCGCAGAGGTGAGATTCAGGAAGCAAACAGTCTTAAATAAGGAGCAAGCAAAGTCGTAATCCAGGATACAGAAACAGGTCGGTATCAATAAAGGCTGAACGGGAATTATTTAGAAACTGGTGGTGTGAGACGACATGTGGAAAAAACACAAAGCAACATCAAGACAAGGAGACACAGACAAGGGAGGGTTATATACACATGGCAATCAAGGGAAACAGGGAGCAGGTGAGACTCGGGACACAGGTGACACGAATCAGGGCAATCAGAGAGAGACACGAGAGGGAGTGAACATGACCGACTCATGGGGGAGCAGGGGCTACACAATAAAATAGGAAGTGATACACGAGGATACGAAAATGACGGAACATGACACTTGACAGCTTCCAGAGCTTGTTTGTTCCTGATATCAGAGAAAATTACTTGTAGATGGAAATAAACTCCTTCTCTCAAAGAAGTGTGTTAGAGTGTGTGTGTGTGTGTCATTATTTTATCCCCCATTGATTATATTTTACAGTCTGCAAGGTTTAATATCTAAAATTCAATGTAATCATATTAAGTGCGATTAAACCATACCGATGTTACCGAGCGCACTGACGGCACCCTGAGGTGCCAACACAACAAAACTAACGCTGCATTCACCAGCCTTGTGTTATGAGAGAGACAAAAAAATCATAAGCGGTAGTATGCCCAGGCTCTATGCTCTAAAGTATGCTCTCAAGCACAAAAACACTCACACACACACACACACACACACACACGTATGCATGCACACACCAGTTATGCTGTAGCTTAGTTGTCAACTATTCCGCTGTGTTTCATCCAAAGAGGAGAAGCAGAGAAGACGTTGCTTCCTGAAGGCAAGTCTTTTTAGAGCAGGATGATTATAGCAGCAACGGGAGGGTGGAAGGAGCGAAAGATAAAAAAGAGAGAGGGGTGTGGGGGGGGGGGGGGGTCATACACGGCTGCACAATTTGCTGGCACATCCATTCTGAGGGGAAAACAAGACATCTTTCCTCGTGCCAGAGATAATTCAGAGACGGTCAGTGTCTCACTCTCAGCACAAGGACAGAGTGACTGCATGTGGTTCTGTTTGTTTCTTTTTGGTTTTTTTTCCCTGTGGGACCACTTTCATTTCAGGCGACCGTATGTCCACACAAAGGTCAAAGGTCAAAAAGGTCAGTCAACAAAAGCATAATAACGACGGTCAGATGTTTTTACCAAAATCTGCCACCAAATTGTCAACTACCCTAAATTAAAAATAAATAGAAAATGAAGCACTGAATTATAATACAGCACTAAAGTAAGTCTTAAGGAATAAGTCACATCAGAAATGGACTCAATCCAAATAATTAAAATCACTTTATGTATACAATCATTTAGTAGCTTCAACAAAATGATCTTATGAATGATCTGTATTCATATAGTGGAAATAGTGAATATAATATAATAATAAAAGGATGTGTATTTATGATTTACCTATTCAAACACTATGACTATGCATGTGCAGCACATCATTAAACAGAGCATCTTGAGACGAGGGGATCAAACCATCAACCTCGTGGTAGGTGGACAAACCGCTGTGACGGTGTTGCCACGGTAACAAACTGATTGAGCTCATTCTCCAGCTCCAGCATGAACTAACTTCAGAGTCAACATTACTTACAATGAAAGACCAAGCAAGTGACGCCAATGGCTTATAGATAAAATTTGAAAAAAAAAACATTTGGATATAACAGTAATAAAATCAGTATGCAACAATGCAACATGAATGAGTGCATACAATCTCCACTGTGTAACAATCAACACTATAATTTTGAAATATTATTCACTTGTGGCTTTAATTTGTTGCATTATGAACATTTCAGGCGCAATGGCATGGAGAGAACAAACGTGATATACGCTTTATCCTCTTATAGTAACACAATAGTTTGCTGAGTGTTTAGTATTTGTAAAGTAATTAGTAACTCTCAGATTAACACGGTGGAACAAATGGTTCAATATCTCCCTTTGACATTTATTGGACTGAGTTATCGCTGTATAAAATTGAATTTCTCAAAGTACAAACGCCATAAAAGTTATCCTGAAGTACTCCACTTTCATACAGCTCGAGTCATTCCAGCACATTTTGTTTCTAATATGCATGTGAGCTTTCAGTTCACCTCCCCGGGTGGTTTTTGGATCACATCTCACACCGGTGTGCAAGTGTTTCTGTGTCTGTGTTCTCGATCTGAGCGACGCGACAACACCCAGGACACTTGTTAATGCCAGATGCTGGGACGGAGACAGAGGCTCTGTTCCCCTTAGTGGATCTGGGACACAAACACACCCATACACACCCACACAGACCCACAAACACACACACACACACTCTGAAGGGTTTCATGCCATGTGCTAAAACACATGGCACAGACAGACACAACATTTGATGTAAATGACGTAAATGAGGTCAAACACAAGCCACATTCTAGATCACGTGTGTCAAACTTGAGGCCCGCGGGCCAAATGTGGCCCGCAAAAGATTAAAGGCATATGATTGTCTAAAAATAAAAGTCTAAAGCATACAGTGCCCATGAACTCTACTGAATTACACGTGCCACATTTTACGTGTTGCAATATATTCTGCGTGTTTACAGGTGTGATATGTATGGAAATGCATATACAATATTTGCAATACATATAAATAATTGATTAATAAATGATCATCAAACATGAGCAGTTTCTTTTCAGTATGTTGGGTAGTAATCACAATTCAATGGTAAACGTTATTCTCTGTGTAACAGATTAATTGATGTACATAATGACAGAGCATCATTGGCTGAAGTTGTAAAATGTGAGCTTTGATTCATTGGCCCCAAAAAATGCTTATTTTCAGAACAGGCTGTTTCCGTAATGGCGGGCTCGCCATGCTGTGATGAGGACGGGTTCATATCTCTAAACAAATGTCCCACTGTATTTTAGCTTTGGTTTCGTTTGAAGCTTTAAAGACGACGCACTAAGGCTTCGTTCCCGTCCTTAAAATGAGACCATTAAAGGAGGATGAGAAATGAATGGAGCCAGGTTTCCCCCCTGAGTCTCTCTGATGCTGCTGATGCAGGTACTGTAATAATGAGTCCTACAAGGTCTGAGCTGAGTGTGGAAGTGGCCACCTGTGTGTGTGTGTGTGTGTGTGTGTGTGTGTGTGTGTGTGTGTGTGTGTGTGTGTGTGTGTGTGTGTGTGTGTGTGTGTGTGTATATGTAGGTGTTTTTTTAATTTTTTTTTACGTGCGTCATGTCTGTGTTTGCAGAACCCTGATGCTAATCGTGTGTGTGTGTGTGTGTGTGTGTGTGTGTGTGTGTGTGTGAGCGCCTGACTTCCTGCTGATATAAGGAAGTGGGTCCTGCCCACAGACACTCGTCCCCTCTGAGATCCTCTCCCCCTCCTTTGATTCCTCTCTCATCTGTCCGTCTCATCCAGCTTTGATTCCTCTTTACCACCTCTTCACTTCCCCTCTGGAAACTTAATCACGTTTTATATTAGATACATATTTTGTATTTGTATCTTATTCCCATGGCAGCCATTTTGTTCTGACCTTACAGAGAGTGTCTTACTGTGACCCATATGTCAGTTCATGAAAAGATAAGTCACCTGACAACCTGTTATCATCTTACTGTTTGTGCCTGATCAGCAAATTAATAAACA
>JAFBJT010108045.1:29010-49029 GCA_016785325.1 Chascanopsetta lugubris | reverse complement strand
TACATGGGACTCTATGGGGAATTGACTCACTCTAAGAGTCAGCCTCAAGTGGCCACGCTGTGAACTGCACGTATTTTCACTTCCCCACGGGCTTCATCTTTCTGCACTGGTGGTTGACCCTTGATATATAAACCAATTAGAGGTTACTGAAAGATCAGGGTTTGACAAGGGGTGAGAGCGTGAACGGTTGTTCGTTGGCCCTGAAACAGACTGGCCTCTTGCCCAGCGTCAGCTGGGATTGGCTCCATTCCTCCTTCCGTGACCCTCAAAGGGGGAGCGGTACAGATAATGGATGGATGGATCAGTGAGGGAACGATCGGACTCGTGTTGCCAAACGTTTTGAACATTTTCGAGCGCTGACGTTACGGACAAGGCGGTAGCCTTCGGAAACATTTTGACGATCTGATAATACCATCCTGGCTTGATCCTTGGACAGATAGTCCTTATTAGGCTGATTGCCCTGAAATGTCAATTGCATCCAGATAAGTCTCCATTTGCATGAAAATGTGAAAAATGCATTGAAAAAAAATGGATGATGCTCCTTGCACCACCACGATGGACTGAACGGACGTGGACACTCCCCAATCCCACCCACCCGCCTCACCTGCACTCCCAGGATGCCAAAGATGATGAAGAAGGCACAGCAGATGACCACGATGTTGCCGATGGGCTTCAGCGATGACATCAGCGTCTCCACCACCAGCTTCAGCCCCGGGGCTCTGCTGATCACTCTGGAACACAGCATATAATTGGAGATCAGTGGAAGGGCATGTGTGTGGGTCACTTACGGAGGAGTTCAGACCAGATGGAGCAGGAACACCTGAGGTGTTCCAGCCCCCTGGAACTCACCCTGTCTGCAATTCTTTTTTTTTGTGTGCCAATTTTGTTTGTTTGTTTGTTTGTTTGTTTGCCACTGTCGGGGGAAAATGTTTTCCCTCATCTGCCAACATTTCCGATCCAACACACTTGTTGGCTCACAGGCAAATTAACTTCACTTTCACTCCCGCGCTCAGCCTCTTTCACACCTCGCTCTGCTTCCTTTCATTTCTGCAGTGAAGGAAACAGACACATCTAATTAAGCCAATGGACTGATGAGGATGTTTAATTAGTGCCAGCGTGGCACCCGGCTCTGTGTCGAGCTGCAGCTGAGCTCAGCCGAAGGAGAAACACAAACACAGGCGCACGTGTGCTGCAGGGCGCACGCACAGAGCACGCACAGCCCTGCGAGGAGGACGCACACGCGGCGTTCAACAAATTCGATATCGCGAGACGTACGAAAGAGCAGGAAAGACAGAGAGGCATGAAACGGCCACACAGCTATAGAGGCCGACGAGGTGATGATCTGCTCCGTCTTTATCTATTTGTCTTTGTCTGCATTGCGCGATCTGCCCCGAGCGGACAGCTGAGCGAAGGAGGAGTCAATAGCACATTAAGAGAAGACATGAGACAATAAGGAGGCAGGAGCGAGCGAGGCCACAGATCAATAGCCCTGATCGGGGAGTAACGAGCCCACGGCGACAGCTCATCCCTCTGCACCTCACTGCCTCGCTCTTGATGTTCTGTTGGAAATCAGGTTGCGTCGCAGTGCCGCTGCTGGCCTACAGAGGGTGCTGGCGTGCAACGGCCTCATCCGCTTGTTTCTGCTTTGGTGATTGATGCGCTTGAGAAATGGGTATGAGGACATATTTGCATTCAGTGGCATTTTCTGTCAGACCCTGATCTACAGTGAGTCTGGTTTAAGCGTTTCCCGTTTGTCGTTGCTGCTGCAGAGTAAAGCGACTCTTCCTGCGCAGTCATAAATATCTTTTAAAAATCACCACAGTGATGCAAAACAGCTGTGGGCGTGCAGCTTCTTCAATTATTTCAGGAAATCATGAGGCGCACATGATGGAGTTTCACAGGTATTAGAGGCAATGAGAAATGACATGTACTTCTTGGCCTCAAATCTAATTCATTAGCCGTTATTCGATCCAGCGCATTAACGCCGGCTTTAACGTCCGGTTTATCTCACGGACAGGTCGCAGGATCAATCGAAATCTAGAAGTGAAACTGCTCACTGCAGCAAAATTACTCTCATCTCATCCTTCCCCTCCCAATCTATCCATCAGCTCAGTCTTTGTGGAACGTGTAGAGAGTGGGCTTGTCTTGGCCTCGGCTCCCACCACTACTTTTTTTTTTTTTTTTTACTTTTGTTTGATTTTGCAAAGGGACTCTTCAAATTGTTGATAAACCAATTGTCTCATTTCAGGGGTGTCAGACTCATTTTAGTTCAAGGGCCACATGCAGCCCAATTTAAGCTTAAGTGGGCCAGACCAGTGAAGCGACACAGACTGCCCCTAGTGTCCCTGCATAGAAGTGCAGGTCGATAAACCAACATCTCCCAAAACTGAAATTTGAACATATTGCAAAAATAATCCTGCCGGCCGCATCGCACCCTTTGCCGTCTCAATTCCGGCCCAATGGCCATATGTTTGACATACGTTACTTAGAACGTTGAGAGCGGTTCCGGAGAATACTGCACTAAGAATAAGAGACTTGAAATGATGAGAGACATGAGATTTAAAAAAGACAGAATGCAGCCATTTATCTTGCAGGCCATTGGCGCCATTCACCGCCATTCTCCATCTCACACTCTCAGATGACAGGTTATGCGCTAAGAAGATGTTTCCCCACATTTCTGCTTTGCATATGAAATGAACGGGGAGAACCACCTCCCTGCGTCTTTACCTCACGGTTCGTCTTCAGAGCCCCCCTCTGACAAACGCGCCAAAGTGAAAAGCCTTATTACCGCGAGGGGAGACGAACCCCTTTATTATGAATCAATACGCTCTGATGATGAGTGTGTGAGGGGGGGGGGGACACTCGCACCGCAGCCTGCCTGCTTCCTGTAATGTTTATTTGCATACGACAAGGAGGCGAGGATGAGGAGGAGCTGGACGAAGAGAGCGGCTGCTGCGAGAGGAGAAGTTAGTGTGCGCTTCTCCTAATCTACACCTCGGCATAATTGCACAGCACTTCACAGCGTGTCCTCGTTTTGTGTGCTCTACAAAGCAGAGTGCCGACATGCACAACACCTGCACACATGCTGCCCCCCCCCCCCCCCCCCCCCCCCCCCCCCCCCCCCCCCCCCCCCCATGCCGCCCCCCCCCCCCCCCCCCAACCCCCTCTCCTCCACCAGCCTATCCTTCACACCGAGGAAAGACAACAACAAGTAGGGCAGCGAGAGGCAGGCACGTTCCTGCAGAGCAAACACTGGGTGTAATTAGGCAACGTTCTGAGATAGAGAGAGAGAGAGAGAGAGAGAGAGAGAGAGAGAGAGAGAGAGAGAGGGGGAAGAAAGGGAGGAGAGGACGGCCGGGGAGTTGCGGAGATATACAAGGAATAAAATATGAGGCAGCTACTTCTTTGCGTTTGTTAACTTTGTTCCTCCCCCCAACGAGTCGGTTAAATCCTCCACCTGTCCGTCCGTCCAACTCGTTCACGGTTTCTTTCTGCCTCTGCTAACGAGGGGCAGGTGAGATGGAGGTGGATGAGAGGAGGCGTCACGCAAACATCGTCTCAACATCTCAAAGACGCACTGGGCGTCTTTCCAGGCCATTACAGCGACACCCGTGGCTTTGAGGTGGAGCGCGTCGCCTTTTCACAGTATCGTCACTTCACAGGGATAAAGAGAGTCACGCGACATGGAGCTGTTCCCCATCGGCTGATCGAGTAAAGCCAGTCAATTGTAGATGGTCTGAATCCACAAATACGATTGATTATTCATGGACTAAGAGATTATTGGAACAGCTTGGTTTTTGAGGTAATCGGGTCTTTTTGAAAGCATGTCACACGTGTCCTACAGGGGGCAGTAGATGCACTTAGCGCTGTAATACATTACGGACCAATAAAATGAAATAAAATAAAATATATTTATATTGCTAATATTTCCAGGGATGTACATTTCCTCTGTTTGAATTAGCAAGTATTTTAGGTGCTGTCCTTCATTGGAGGAAAAGAGCCAGAATTTCCAATTATCTAAGTAGTTGTTAGTTCCAGCCCTGATTTATAATTGTCTTGCCCCCCAGACCCCTCAGAATACCCCACAGAATCTACCCAGCGACACACGCACATTCTCACAGCGCCTCCACATGCAGCACTTCCCGTGAGCACATTCCTTTATTGTCGGCACGGCCAACAGAAGCTCATCGGGGTTCGGTGTCTCGCCCTCGGACACTTTGGCATACGGCCCAGGTCGCCAGCAGGAATTGAACCGTCGACCTCCTGGTCAGTTTATTCACTGACTGACATTTAAAAAGCGATTCAAAACGAATACAGCTGCTGCTTGCTCCTTTGAAGAAGCGTCCGGGCTGAATGTGCTGAGTCAAATGATCACTGTCTCAGCCACTGATGCACACTGAATGTTGGTGAGGTGGAGGCCTCCAGCTGAATACATCATCCCGAGGTGATGGATGAGTCCGCGAGCGGAGGCGACAGGAGCGGCCTGTTGGTCCTGACTTCACAAACAACACAAAGCCGTATAGACCACTTTACCTGCCATGAATCCAGAGGGGGCGGCATGAACTATTAATGAACACGTCGATGGTGGATGGGGGTGGATGGGGGCGGGGTGGGGGTTGTTGTGGACTCACAAGGTTGCAGCTGAATGGCCAATGAGGTGGTGAAACGGAATGCTAACTTCACTATACAAACCAAAGCCGGACCCCCGCTGAAGTGGTGGGTTTGATGAATGAGGTGGTGAGGCGGGTGTGTGTGCATGTGTGTGTCCTGTTAATCAAAGCCAATGCATCATTCTGTCAAACAAGCAGGTTTACACACACACACACACACACACACGCGGCGATCATGCCCTATTGCGGACCCCCTACTCCCCTGTGTGATTTAGTGGCTTCATTAAAAGAGACGCCTCCACACACGCCCTCACACATGGCCAACAGGCCGCCTGCTCGTTGCCTCAACGCGCATTAAAACGCGCGTCGCCGTCGAAACAAAAATAGCCACGATGCTCCGTCGATACCGGTGGAACCTCGCTCGGTTAGTGACGAGCTGCCGTGGATTCCAGCTCGTTAGCACACAAATGGATGCTGATTGGCTGCTGCTCCCGAGTCAGCGGCAGCACCTCCGCTGTAGCCGGAGAGGGTACAAAAATAAATACAAAATAATAATAAAAAAAAATAAACACAGACAGGCTCATATTTAGTTGAATAGCCAGGGAGCGGGAGTCACAGCGAGGTGACAACAGGCTGATATTGGAACAAACACGGGAGCTTTGTGGATGACACAGCTGCGTCGGCCCTCGTGGCCCAGACTTGAGAAGACCCTCAGGGTGGCCCCCTGCTGGCTGCGTGCCTGTCCGGTCAGACTCAGGCTGAAGGGAGCCCACATCTTGCTAACCACCATAGTATCTGGTAGGAAAAGAGTTCGTCCAGCCGCAAATCGCGATTGCCACGAAGCAGTTATTTTTTTTCCACAAACTGATCAACGGTACAGTGTGAAGAATTTAGAGACCTCTACTGGTCAAGCTGCACGTTGCAGTCCAAACACTCCTCATCCATTCTCCTTGGGCTACTCCCAAAAGATTCCAAGGCCGTTTGGAGTGTGACGAGACCGACAATGTGTCAATTAATGTGAGAAAACACTAATCAAAATCTCCATATAAAATATATAAAATATTCTCAATGTCTGCTGACACATCCCCTTTTTCTTGCGTCTTATTTATTGTAACTTTATTTTATTGGATGAAGCTGTTTAAAAGCTGTATTCTGTTATGTTTAGTATATATTTGTATACTATTTATATTTGATTTGAGGTATATATATTATTGAAGATGACTAAGGGCAAAATTCTGATTTTAAAGTCTAGTATTATAATGCAGTTACTGTCTCTACTTCAAACGACGGCAGCTGTGTTTTTCAACAAATATGAACAATCAAACACCATATTGGCTGTCACACATATTAATAATCAACAACCATGAAAGTTGCTGCCCATAAAGGTAAGTTAAGCTTTTAATCAATAGAATCAATCAATTACAGTTGGGGTCCACTGTGATTGGACTGATGGAACTAGCATCTGCACCATCCTGCAGTTGGATGCAAATAGTCGAATTGACTCAGGATGGGTATATTACAGGAGCGTGAGGTCATCGTAAACCCTGACCATCGTCATCCAATCAAAACAGATTTGGGCACGAGTCAATAGATGCACCACATTTAAAGAAATGACCGAAATGTTTTCCTCCGCTGCCGCCCAACGACAGATTTATACAAAATCCCATATAACCTTTTCTTTTTGTCAGTTCAGCCCTGAATCAGACTCCAAAATTCAAAGTTCCAGACATCACGTTCATCAAAGTGGGACTGACCGATAGACCACCCGAGTGAGAGGTCACATTACGATAATCATGACCCCTCATTTGCGAGTCGTGTGAGAACCACAACTAAAAACTACAGGTAGACATGAGGTGTTTTTTGCCATCAACAGATCCAACCTCTGAATGGTTGGATCAGGTGCGCGCTCGCCTCTGCAGAGACACGGCCGTTCTGAAAGTGCTGAGGTCCCCAAAGGAATATTCCTTTCAAGCCAGGCGGCGAACTCACCCTTAAATGATCTCCTGCGGAGCCTCAGGCAGCAGCACTGCACCAGAACAGCGACAGCGAAATGAGCTGCAGCCTTTAATGTCGGGAGTAACGAGCGTTAAAACAGGATTTTACAGTTTTGATTTCCTCTTCGTTGTCCGCAGCCTCTGTTGGACAGAAGCCAAGTTGCCAGATTGAGTTCCGCCTTTCTCACCCTCTCTCTCTGCCCCCGTCATCTCCCGTTTCCCGCTCGCTCTCTCTCTCTCTCTCTCTCTCTCTGCCAGCCTCCGCACGGCCGTCCTAATCCCACTTCCCCCCTCTGCCGCTGCCACGCTTTCCACACACTGAGGAAATCACCGGAAGAAAATGGCTGACCTTTGCTCCTGAGGACATTTCCCCCTCGACACAAAATGTCCTCCTGTAATTGCCGCTCATGTTCTAATCTGACTTTAAAACCTTCCTCGCTCCGCAGCGTTTGCAGCCTCAGCCCTGCGGAGATTAGTGAATGGGAACATTCTGAGAGTGGAGGGTAATCAGGTGTTTAAAGGTGCAGCGTGTAAGATTTTGGGGGGCGTTTTTTTCGCTTCCAAAAAGATTACAAAACAATTACATACTGACATTTTCATGAATTTCTAATCACTGTCCGTTACCCTGAAAGGCTCAGTGTGTAATGTTTGGTGATGTCTACTGGTGATGTTGCATATTGCATCCATCACCTCACCCTTTCTAGCACTCATTAGTTTACCAGTGTACATTTCCGAATAAAGCTTTACCTTATCTTATCAAAGCCCAAAAGATGTTTGATACGTCCACTCTGGGCTATTGTAAAAACATGGCAGCCCCCATAGGGAGGAGCCTCTCTGAGTGTGAATATACATTAAAGGGCTCATTTAAGGGTCATGTAAAACATAATTCACACATGGAGGTGATTTTACATTTGTAAAAATGTATACATAATCATTTTGTAATTCTATTTCTATGGATAGAAGTGACAAAAACTGACGGAAATCGTACACACTGCACCTTTAAATGAGCCCATTAATGTATATTTACATGAAGTGCCGGTCCTCCCTACGGGGGGGCCACCATCTTTTGAGCTTTAATGACAACTGAGGGCAAGCACAGGTTCTCCTGCACGCTCGGATGGGAAGGGTGAGGTGATGGATACAACCTGCGACTTCACCTCTAGATGTCGCTCAATCTTACACACTGTGCCTTTAAACACGTTCAGCTTATTATCACAGCATCACGAAGCCAAATTAATCATGTTTTTTGTAAATTGCCTCAATTGCTATTTGTGCCAAACACACGCGAACACCCGAGCTGATGTTTTCAGATGCAGCTGGTTTGAAAAAAAAAAAATGCAAAAGAAAAACAGACATTTACAAATGTCTGCGGCTTGATGGGAACATCCACTGTCTGTGCTTAACTATGGGATGGAAGGTGCAGTACCCCCCCCCCCCCCCCCCTGCTTAACCGAGCTGGGTCAAAGCAACTTTTTTGTAAAAGTAAAAGTTCTAAAAGGAAATCAGGAGATAGAGTGGAGAGATAAAAGGTCAGCGGTGTTTGGTTCGTAAAGCTGAGAGGAAAGAAAACGACGATTTGATTTCTGTGCTCTTTCTGAGACCAGTGATAAATATTCAACAGAGGGCGAAGCCTGCAGAGTTCCCTTTCACAAAAAGACAGCGTGTGACCACGGACCAAGTCAGGCAGGCACACACACACACACACACACACACACACACACACACACACACAGGCATATCCACGCACGTACAAAAAATGCTGAAGAACTTCATCCACAGTAAGACCCCGTTGAATATGAAACAGAGAAACAAATTGATTTTTTCCTACTTTCTCTCTCTCTCTCTCTCTCTCTCTCACACACACACACACACACACACCACAAACAAACACACATAGTTGGAGATAGAAAAACATTCCTCAAATTGGTCGTTTCCGCCTCATTTCCGCTCAAATAAACACAACAACGGTGTACATGTGGACGATAACACAGCCGTGAATGGACTACGTTTGATAAACAGAAAACAAAACCGACCATTCGCATTCCCTGTGGGGCTCCTTTTCACTCTATCCATCTATTCACAGCGTTGTGTTTATATATCGCTGAGCCCCCCCGGGGAGGGGCCACTCACCGGAGGGGCCGCAGGGTCCTCAGCAGCCTCAGCACTCGGAGCATGCCCAGGATCTTGGTGCCGGAGTTGGAGATGAGCGACACGAGGATGTCGATGACGGAGATCATCACCAACATCCCGTCCAGAATGTTCCAGCTGCTCCTCAGATAAGCCTTGTCCCCGAAACACCAGCCCATGGCAACGATCTGGCCACACAACCACAGACACGGGTCAATATTATTGTCTGTACAGGGCATGTTCCTCTCAGAGGTAACAATTCAGTGAGGTGTATTTGGTGAGTCCGCTTTTAGTCCAAAGGGCAGGAAGTCATTTATTCATCTCTTGCATGTTGATTGCGGAGCTGATGCGATTTCACTCCTGCGGCTCCACGGCGATTATAATAAAAGCCGCCAGCCTCTCAAACCTCATTTCTATATTCCATATATTCCGCTCCTCATTTATTCTGCCCGTACGTCCATTTGTATTCCAGAAGATAATAATAATAAACCGGCTGCCTTTGTGGGTTTTTATTTATTTTTTTTCTCTCCTGTTCGGGCGTTGCTCAAACTTTTTCAATCAACATCATTTTTACTTCACGCATCTGTAAACAACTGATGAGAGGGACGGGGGCGGGGGCGGGGGCGGGGGTGGTGGGGGTGGTCTTGGTGCAATTCCACTGTGTTTGCTGATGCTAATCACTGCTTCATGGTAAACACTGTGTGCTGAATGTATAATAAGTGTATGGGAAATCATTAAAGGGCTTCAGTAAATAATATGCAAACAACAACAGTGCACACCTGCAGTGATGAAGTGTAGGTGAAGCATGTTTCCATTCTGTCCAGATTCACTTCCACAAAATGACGTTCTGATTTTTTGTTAAAGGGAAAATGTGTACGATGAAGATGAGATCATTTCTGTATAGTTCGGCATTGATGCAGATTTTTGTAGAACTGCATAATCATCGAAACGTTTGTATGCATGCATGTTTTCCTTTCTCCAGAATGTTCCTTTAGATTTGACAACAGGTTTGTACGGAAGCCCAGAGTGGACAAAGTCACCACTTTCTGAGTTTGACTGATATGACTTCCCTTCCACTTCATCCCTCACTTTCCAATTGGCCCAAATCACTTCCCCACCCTCTCCACCTCCAGCTGGTTTCGTGGTGAACGTTCAGGCACAAAATGGCCACTGTGCATCACCCAGGTGGGTGTTACGCATTGGTGGGGGTTGAAGCGAGGCCCCCCCTTCTCTATAAAAAAGCAATTTGGGTGTCTTAAAAAGTAATCCTTACAAGTAAAGGATTTCTGAGTATATACAAACACATTCGAGTGTATTACAAAGGCCTAAAAATGTCGAGTGTGCGTATTTTCTTTTCAGCTCCATGTTGCACATCAACAAAAGCCTGATTTCTGTTTCGGGTCATTCTACAGGTGGAATGTTCCGGCTGTTCAGCTGCTGCTGACGACTGTATTATGAAGACTCCACAGCTCCTTGAAATCTGTGTGTGTGTGTGTGTGTGTGTGTGTGTGTGTGTGTGTGTGTGTGTGCTTACTGAGCTGGCGCTAAAAATAGAGCCAAAGGTTTAGACTGAGTGACACCCATGAACTTTCCTCACCTCCTCCTCCGCTCAGCGTCGCCCACGTCTGCGCGGACCTCCATTCAAAGTCGGGCCGTTTGAATACAGGCGAGACGATCCTCCTCTTAGCATTACCAAACAGCCCTGACTGTATATATGTGTGTGTGTGTGTGTGTGTGTGTGTGTGTGTGTGCACTGCCTATGTACACTGTCCCCAGAGGCCCCATCTCTGAGCCCCCGCTCCGCTCCCTTCCTCTCCCCTCCTAAGTATCTCGTTCTGTGTTGAAGGGGGGGCCGGCGCAGGGGGGGGGGGGGGGCGGGGGCGTGGGGGAGGGGGGGGGGGCTTACAGTACACGTGAGTACCAGACAGGCTTTATTTGCTCCACAGCTTTTGTGTCTGAGCGGTTTCTCTTGGTCCGGCCTCCGCTCCGGTCTCCATCTAACGCGATATCTTTCCACAGCGCGAGCGAACACAGACGCGTCACGTCTCGTTTCTTACAAGAAACGAGACGTTGTGATTTTTCGTTAAAGGGAAAATGTGTACGATGAAGATGAGATAATTTCTATATAGTTTGCCGTTGATGCTGATTTTTGTAGAACTGCATAATCATCTCAACGTTTGTATGCATGTATGTTTTCCTTTCTCCAGAATGTTCCTTTAGATTTGACAACAGGTTTGTACGGAAGCCCAGAGTGGACAAAGTCACCACTTTCTGAGTCTTGTTTCTTTCTCAGCTGCAGAGCAGCGCGAGGTCTGGGCGGGAGGCCGACCGTGGTTTTCCTCGGCCGGCAAACAGCAGGAACACGGGCATTAAGAGCTGATGTCAACGCGGCGAGTGAGCGCAAAGTTCACTCATTACTTTATGGGAGTTGTAAAAGTCGGCTCAGGAGACAGAGTGGGCCGTCCACTCACCGAAAAGTCGGTGGTTAGAGCTCTGGATCATCCAGTGTGGATGTTTAATGCCCTTGGGCCAGATACTGAACCCTAAATGTTCCCTCGACTGCGGTGGCAGTGTATGGCGCATGGAAAAAGTGCGGTGTCTATGGATGTGTGTGTGTGTGTGTGTGTGTGTGTGTGTGTGTGTGTGTGTGTGTGTGTGTGGATGAGGAACTGACTGGAAAATACCTCTATTTACATTCTATGCACAATTTACAAAACAGCCTTAAGAGGTTACAACTGGAGAGGGGCGATGGTCTAAAGGAGGATCCACTCGAGAGGAGGTTGCGTTTTCTTCGGGAATTTGTCTTTTAATGAGCAAAATGACAAAAAAAGAGTGACGCACTTTTCATTACATTTTGAGCCAAAAGAAGAGCCGATTAAAAGTACGAGAGTACGAGCACACGACCAAATAAAAAAAGGGTTTTCGTTTGGATTGATTTGAAAATCGGACATATTTAGGGGACTTGGCTGTTAAAGGGGGCCGACAGTTGATAGACTGTGCGCAGATACTCGAGGAGATCGAACTCAGGGTTGCCAAACACGTGGCCTGTGGGCTCTGCAGGGGTCCGATCCCACCCGCGAGAACACTTTGTGACAGATTACAGAAAAGTAAAGACTTTGCTGAAGTAGTGGCAAGGGTTGGGGTGAGGGGTCGTGCTGGAGGTCATTCTTAATATTTTGCAAAAAGACGTTTTCACCCAGGACTTGAACATTTTTGCAATCAAACAAAGGGATATTGGAGTTGTTGTTGTTGTTGTTGTTGTTGTTAATAGAGTATTATGCTGTCATTTTTCTGCTCCGACACACTTGGGGCGTCTGTGGCCCCTGAACTAAACTGAGTTTGACGCCTCCTGATCTAACTTAGTCTGAGAGAATGACGACATGGTGGCGCACGGCGCTTAGAAGCGCCCCTCTACTTCCTTTGTTTGCGCACAGGATTATGCAGAAACTGTGGGATGGATTATGATGAGACGGGCTGGAAGGATGCGGATGAGAAATCCAAATCCAGGGTTAGTCCCAAGACGCTGCGTTTGTCATCATTCACAAAGATTCCCCGGGAAAGGTTTTGTGAAACTTGTTTTCGAAATAAGGCATCAGGCGGTTTTGACACTTATGACTTCAAAGAGCTTCTTACCTTCACCGTCATTTCAGTCACAAAGATGGCCGTGAAGATGTAGTTGGAAAGCGTGAGGAAGATCCGCTCCTGCGGAACAAAGAGAGCACACACACCTGGCTGAGCATTACTAAAGTTCAATGGGTTTTTTTTTTTTAAATTTTTTCATCATGATGAGCATTTTCTTCTTCCGTGTTGTGACTCCACATGCATCTCATGCACAGCTGAATAATGCATGAGGCAGCTGTTTTCCCTCGGAGGGAGAACACCTTCACTAATGACGGCCACGTTTACTCTTCATCCTCACTGCAGGGAACATCGCAATTTGGTTTTGGGCTTGAAATACATCTTTTCCACTTCATACTAAAAAGGTAGATATACCTGCCAACATTGACCTGCTGATATTTGACACTTCTGATGAGCAACATTCAGCTCAACTGTCCCGGGAGCAACGTGATGCTTTGTCCATCTGTGGAACATTCGATACAATCTTTGACTTGAGGCACTTTAGAATTTTAGTCTCATCTCCTGCTTGAAGGGAAAATGGCGGATGGCGACGAAATTCGCATTCACATGAACAGGTCCGTTTTTCACTCATGAAGTAGAGGATTTCCCAAAGAGTATTTTTTTTGTTGTGGGGGGTTCAACTTCAATTCAAGTTAAATATCATGACTCCCCAAATCCAAATCGACTTTCTAACACAAGTGACCTGCAGCAATGTGAGGACAAAAACTGTACAAAAAAAAAATATATAAAGTTAAATGTTTTTAATGCATCCCCCCTCCCCCCCTATCTTTTATTTGAATGATCATTTCTGGATTCTTTTGTATTAAAAATTCAAACGGCAAACAACCTTTAAAACCGACGTTCTCATCGTTAAAAAAAACAAAACAACCCCAACTAAATAAATGTAGGTCTCTTGTTTTCCTGTCGACCACAGAGACGCCTCTCGCCTCTCGACCATGTGTCAAAATAAGATGCAGCCTTCCGGCCTGTAATGTCCCATCTGACGATAACGATCACAGTGGAACAATCCCGTCCTTCGAGCGCTCAGCCAGCGCAACGATACCGGGACCGCCCATCGACCGCAGACGTTCACATGACCGTGCACCATCCCGCGCTTCCCTGTGGCCGGAGGCGGCGCGGCTCGCTGGTGTGTGTGGTGGCGGGAGAGGATGGGAGTGTGTTTACCGAGCTAAACGCGGCCGGAGCAGAGAAAACAAGCAGCACGGCAAGAATGAAGATCCCTCTGCGAGTGCTTATTTACCCTGCTTCCCCCCCGTCTGAGGAGACGGGACCCCGCTCTGCCACTGAATGTCTCTGTAATGTGTGTGTGTGTGTGTGTGTGTGTGTGTGTGTGTGTGTGTGCGTGACACTGTGTGTCTGAGAGTGGGGGTGTGGGTGGCTGGCTTTCCCACGGCCTCTGACTACACACACACACACACACACACACACACACACACACACACACACGCACACACAAACACACAGAAATGGCAGTTTTGCGAAAGCCCCAGTATCAGCGATGACATCACTGGGAATGCTGCCGCTCAGGGGCTTTTCATTCCTGGCGTGGTTTTTCGGTTTTCATTCATTACAAACTAATGTACTAATGTGGTCGCCTGCGATGGGGGGGGCGAGGGGGGGGGGGCGAGGGGGGGTGCGGGCGCCACTCTGGACTCTGCTACCGCACAATGAGTTTCATCTTAAAAATGAGTTTGTGCTCTGTGACCTACATTAATCCAACTGATGGAGTTTGCCGGTATTGCTTTGGGGTGGTAGAAGCAGCCGGAGACGAGGCTGAGAATGATAAGTAAATGACTCATCACTAACAAGTCCCAGCGCCATCTTTAGCTGACTCGTTCGTAAACGCACGCGCTGATAAAAACGTAAAAATCCCAAATTATGCTCAGAAAACAGATTGGCTGCTTTTCAGCGACACGATTCTACGCCTGGTTTCTTAGTCAGTGGTTCCTGGAGCTTTGTGAAATATAAAATCTACATATTTTAATTCCTTTTTTTTGGGTCATTTCACTGGTTGGGAATCAGCGCCCATCAAATATTTTTTCTTGGCGTCTCATCTTGGTGCGTCGCTCCGGTCTCTTCAATGGTTGCATCTTGGCAAACTGCATTAAAGCCCCCTATGGCAGGGGTGTGGCTGGCCGCCAGAGGGTCCGATCCGGCCCCGCCAGATGAATTACAAAGTGTATATATATCATAGTAAGTGTCCATATTTCTATAGCAGGATAGAGACTTGAGGTGGGCTGTTTGTGGCCCCTGACCTAAAATGAGGTTTACATCCCCGCTCTACCGCGCGTGCCCTGCTACACCCGCTACACCCGCTACACCCGCTACAGCAGAAACCCGCAACCCCCCGCAGACAACTCGGCCAACTCGGTCCGACGGTGACGGCAATCGCCAAACGGAGGGTCGGTGATGCTCTATACTGGAAGCCGGTTTGCTCCGTCGCGCTCCAGTTAGCGCAAAACCACACTCAACATTTCCAGGAGCGCTCTCCCGACGGCGAGAGCGCCGCAAGTCTTCGTCATCCCACTGGCTCGGGTTCACCGGGGGAGATCTGTACCTGCCTTCGCCGCACGGAGAGCGTACCATGATTGCGAGCTCTTCCCGCGTTCCCCCGAGCGACAGGGAACAATACGGCTGGCGCTCTCAATGACGTCCAGCTGCTGAAGGCTCAGCCGGATGGCGCGCTCTGCCGCTGGTGCTGATATCATTGGTTTGAGAGCCCCAGACAGTGAGGTATTGTCCCGCGGCTCAATTGGAAATAATAAATCATAATGGGCGGCACAATCATCCCCGATCGTTTCCACTGAGCCGCGGGAAGTTGGTATCCAGGCAACCACCGGCAGCAAAGCAAAACAGCAGCCGGGCCAAGCCGAGTCCGAAGCGTGTGACATAACTTCCAGGACAATGAAGTAATTACTCAGCCCGCGTTCCGCGCTCAGATGCTGTGACCGAGACGGCCTGCGACAACATTTCTATTTAAGGATCGCGGCGCTCGTCCGGCCGTCGCCGCGGGCGACGTGAGGCGGGTTCTTCGAGGAGAGCGCCGGCATTCACGCGTCTGGTTGTTTAACACAAACGGAATTCAATTCATAACGGGCACCATCCGTTCAACGCGGCCCCCGCGAATGGCGTCGAGCGCTGACCGCTGAATGAGATCTGTGGCGATAAGCGTCCGGGCTCAACACAACACACCGCTCGCTCGCTCGCTCGCTCCCGGCTCCTTGCGGTGTCGTACTCTTCCGTCTCATTGCGGTAACGGCCTCGGGCTGCCGGAGCGGACGCGAGGGCCGAGGCGGCGGGGGGGGGGGGGGGGGGGGGGCAAGGGGGGGGGGGGGGGGGGGGGGGGGGGGGGGGGGGGGGGGGGGGGGGGGGGGGGCGACAGACGATGCGCTGTGACCGCCGCGTTGTATTTATGTGTGTTTGTGCGAGAGTGGTGAAGCTCTTGAAGATCCACAGGCATCAACACAGTCACTTTACGAGACCTTAAAGGTACGGCGTGGCGTGTGAGATCTGGTGACACCTACGGGTGAAGTTGCGCGTGGTATCCACCACCTCAGCTTTCTCGGCCCAGTTTGCAGAAGAAGCTACGGTGGCCCTCGGTTGTCATTAAAACTCAGAAGATGCTTTGTCTGTCCATTCTGGGCTATTAGACAAAAAAAAAAATGGCTGCCCCCATAGAGAGGACCTGCTCCAGATGTAAATATACATTAAAAGTGCTCATTTTAAAATAATGTAAAAAAAGTCATACATTGAGGTGATTATACATCCGGAATAATGTCTTTATGTAATTGCAGGTAGAAATGACAAAAAAATCACCGAAATCGTTCACACTGCACCTTTAACATATTACAGTCAGTCCCCATATAGGAAATAGTTTTTTTTTCATCATTTCCATGAAATTACTCTTAATTCAAAACACTTTGGTCCAGCACTTCACTTTTTGGTTATTCCTGTGATTACAGCTCCACACCTGAAGAGTTTATCTCACATATTTCCAACTTATTTCTTCACTATGAAGCCTCTGTTTCAGTTTTATTATGACTTAATATCCAGAACTCCTCCTGAATCCGGTGTGCATTACATGTGTGTGTGTGTGTGTGTGTGTGTGTGTGTGTGTGTGTCATGTCCTGATGACATGAGATCTCCTTTCCTGGACATGAGCCACGTTCTCCATGCCTGCAGATAATTGATTGAATTACAATGCCACTGTCCTGCTCCGTATTTCAGTCACAACACGAGCAGAGCGGATCGTTGTAGCGGGACCGAGCCGCAATGAGGACCCTCCACGGACCCCCCCCCCCCCCCCCCCCCACGGACCCCCCCCCCCCCGCTCAGTGAGACGGGTGAAAATATCATAAAATCAAGCAGCCGTGATGACTGTGTTTATGTGTACAGCGGCTGGCGCTGTGCTCTGCTGCTGTAGCTGGAGGTAGGAGAGGACAGTGTGTGTGTGTCTGTGTGTGTGTGTGTGTGTGTGTGTGTGTGTGTTCTTGCAAGGCAGGCTGCCAGTCCTCTTCTATGTGACGGTGCGTTAGCCATGGTGTTGATGATGCAACGCGGTGGATGCAGAGGTACAACACACATCACCCAGAGCGACTGGATCCCAATCAAGCCGTCGTGGTTCCCCACTTGGACAATGTTCCGCTCCAATTCCCTGTGGCAAGCAAACTACAGCTCTAATTCGGTTTCCCTCACTGTGTGTGTGTGTGTGTGTGTGTGTGTGTGTGTGTGTGTGTGTGTTTACACTCTCCAAGTTTGAAGCTTTCCCTTGGTGTGTTTTTGAGCTGGGAGTCTTAATACACATCTCAGAAAGGGTTGTGTGTGTTTTCACAGTATAGTAAGTGGGTGTGTGTGTCTTTGCCCGTCGAACCATCCTCCCTCTTTGCCATCACTTTCTTTCATTTTGTAAATTTTTAACTTTATATAGTGAATTAATACTGATGCCGTTTGGTTGTCATTGAATTTGGGGGATGGATGGCACATCTAAAGCTATAATTCGTTCGATATTACCGAGGACGAACAGGTGGATCCATACTGCATAATGTTTTTCAGAGTTTCCATAGAATAAAAAAAAAAAGGAAAGAAATCAGGCTAATCAATCAAAGCTAAACAACAACAACAACAACAACAAATAGAGAGTTGTGGCCCAAATGGAACCTGTGCAGCTGCATCAACTCCTTGATAACGACCTCTCTGGCTGCTGTGCACATAATCCTGCAGATATGGCATCGGTGCATTTTACATGAGGAAATACAACGATCTCTCCGCTCCGCGGCTGAACATGCCGCCGGCGTGGACTGCCAACCACCAAGACACGCGGCAGAGCCGCGGTGAGAGCGCAGCTCACGCAGCCGGTGCCAAACATGTTCCCGTTCACATGGTAAAAACAAAGGAGGCGTTAGTGAGCGTTTTGTTGCCAAAGAGACCTACGTCACAATTACTGTTCAAGAAAGTAACACCGACGAGTTGCAAATGTGCAATGTACAGACTCAACTTTTTAAAAAAAGTAGACCCAGTGACTTTAAATGTGATTTCACTGACGACTTCACAGGAAGTCGTTGATTTTGTGGAACTCACTGCGCTGGAGGGTTCGATGCGAGGCCTCTCCATGGCGATCGTGATGCAGTTGAGGAAGATGATGACCAGCACAACGTGGTCGAACATCTTGTGGGTGATGAACCTTTTGCACAGGATCCGAAACCTGAAAAAAGCAAAAAAAAAGAATTAAAAAAAACAAACAAAAAACAACAAAAAGGTACAAGTGAGAGAGGAAATAGGAAATCAATCGTATTTTCTCATCTCCATCAGCGGGAGGTGACGGTGACGAACCAGGGGGGCCGACTCAGTGGCCCCAATATGGTAAACACATCCGGTAGATTCACCGATCGGTTCAATTCTTCGGCCGAGGTCCTGCCCCAAGAAAACTGACTTTTCCTCATTGTTCTTTCTCTTGGACGTTCAGCTCTGATGTGTTCGCGCAGGGTTTGATACTATGGCTACTGGCGCCAGCTTTGCTTGACTCTCACCAGCTTAACTGTATAGATAAAGAATTATTATTAGCACTAAAGCATGAAACGTGATCAAGCTTTTCCTTGTTGGAGCCGGCTGCGGCACGGCTCATTTTACACCCTATATACACTGGGCACTAAATGAATCTGCACTGAATCAGATGGTGTAATCCGATCACGCGTTGTATATGTAAAATCACATTACTCTATTAAGTGGTGGAAGCCACAGACGTCAAAAAGCCGGGCTTAAAAAAATAAACTAAAATAAAAAAAATAAAAAAATTGAAATCCCTCTGGAGCGCAATGGAGCGGGTGCATCATGAAGTAGCGCCGGCGGCTCAGTGAAGGCGCGCTGTGTAAAACCTTGTCATAATATCACACACCATACAAGGACATTCACTGGGACACACTGCAACGGTGCATCCAGCTCGACGCACACGCAGTAATGAAGTGCTGCGGGATAAAGAGTCGGCAACTACGCCTGACTTTCATCACGTGGCGCGGCCGGGCTTTTAGCTCGCGACCACGGAGGCTCTCTGGGTCGTCCACGTCGCAGGGAAGGCCATTCGACCTCCTCGACAAATCCCGGGCTCTCGGCTGGAATTGGCAACATGCGCCGCGTGCACGTGCAAC
Organism: Chascanopsetta lugubris; assembly: GCA_016785325.1. Taxonomy (NCBI): domain Eukaryota; kingdom Metazoa; phylum Chordata; class Actinopteri; order Pleuronectiformes; family Bothidae; genus Chascanopsetta; species Chascanopsetta lugubris. Next base: position 30,018 of record JAFBJT010108045.1, on the reverse strand, counting down.
GCTTGCCGAGCACGTGCGCACGCGCGTGCGTTGGTGTCATGTGACCGAAGGTTATGACTCCGGCTGCGTGAGATAAGCAGTCTCTGATGTCTGCGCGCCGGGGAGGCGATGCTGACGGATCTGTGTGGCTTCCAGGAGCACGCGAAGAAGGGAGGGAGGTGAACACGCACACGTGCACGTACGTACACGCGCACGCACACACACACACACACAGTCACACCCGTACGCACACACATGCAATCCCTTCCTGTAACAGCTCCTACTTTGCAGTTTGAAGGATCGTTGTTTGCTTCCTAACTCCTGGACAGAGAAACACAGAACACCTACGCCTGTAGCTTCGTATACTGTACTCGACTGCTGACTCGGCAAATTCTCCTTAATGTGCCTTTACTGTCCAGTGCAAACACGACTTAAACAAACAGAGAGACTGAGAATTGACGAAAAAACAAGGAATGTTGAGAGTCTTTCAGGATTTCCTCGTCTGATGACACAGATCTCAAGATTCTCTGATTCTCTTCATTAGTCCCAAACTGGGTCTGAGTCCCGAGTCCCGGCTCATCCGATGCTATAAACCGTGTCTCTGTTTCTCTAAATTCTTGTCACCGTCTCCGATGTCCTCCCAAATATCTCACCCACACGTCTAATCCCCTGCGCTTCATAACAAGCCGCGGACGCCGCCCGCCTCACTTCCTGTGTGCTGGGACCATTGCCTTTTACAGGAGTGAGCCAAGTGAACAGCTGATGTTTTCTTCAGCGCCAGGCGGAATCACTTTCACCGGTCGTGAGGAGGCAGCAGCGGCAGCAGCAGCAGCAGCAGCAGCAGCAGCAGCAGCAGCGGCAGCAGCAGCGGCACAGAAAGTTTGGACATAAAAACGCCACAGATCATTACGCTCACTGTTTACAGTCGATCTGAAACCTCCTCCCTGCCGTCTCTTTCTTCTGTTCTTATCCGGATCTGCAACCTATGGTCTGATCATGTGCTGCGCAGAAACAAGGGGGGGGGGCGGG
>JAFBJT010108045.1:18151-28902 GCA_016785325.1 Chascanopsetta lugubris | reverse complement strand
ACATTCTTTGACTTTCAATGACAGCTGACGTCCACCACAGGTTCTCCTCCCTGTGCAGGAGGCTGAGGTGATGGACACAACGTGCAGCTTCACCTCTAGATGTCACCAAATCGTAGTGGACAGTGGACTGACTTTTTCTTTATTTTTTTTTTTTCCCCCTCGAGGATCCGGGTGAAACTCTGAGAACCTGACGGACGCCCGAAACCCCCGAGGCGTGAGAACTGTGCGAGCGAGCGCTTTGAAAGGTGTTTTTGTCTCGGGCTGAATGTTCGTCCCGTCCCGCTGACACAGATGCAGCGGCTCATCATCGCTGAGCTGCGTCGCCATGGTTACCGCGCTCTCACCTGGGCGGCTGCACCTGGCGTGAGCTCCCAAGGTTAAATGGAGCTGAATGATCTGTGGAGGTCTGATTCCTTTTTCAATACGTCCCCAAGGAACGTGGAAGCCATTTTGATACTCACACCCCCCCCCCGACACCCCACACCCCACCCCCCAACTCCACTGACTAATTGATTGAACCCCCCCTCCTCCTCCTCCTCCTTCATTATCTCGGCCTCCTCCTCCTCCTCCTCCTCCTCCTCCTCCTCCTCCTCCGTCGCTCATCCCGGCAGGTGCCCGGCCGACAGTGAGGTCATCGTCATGCAGACTGAGATGATGACACACTCACATGTGCGCTGGAACATACGGCCCCGCTGATAATCACGCACGTACATAATGATGCGCACGTTCCGCGCACGTGAATCGCTGTGATCCGAATCGACTTGCCCCGACAGACTGGTTTCCCTCCGGGCAGAAGGTTTAAGCACAGGACGGATCGCGGCCCACGGCCCGACGCAGCAGGAACCGAGCCTCCGACACTTTCGGCCGCCGGAATGTCTCGCGAGCCCAGTCCGACAATTGCTTTGCTGTTTGCCCCCGCGTGTGCGCATCAACCCGGCGGTTCTGAATGAATCAGGGTCCGTGTCGAAGACCCACAATGGACGCGCGTCCGCCCGTCACCCGGTCATGTGCTCGCGTCCCGACGCCTGTCGGTGCCCCGTCGTCTCGTGCCGCAGTGATCTCATGCTCCGGCGCACGTGCGTCAAACCTGTGGCTCGCGGGCCGAATGCGGCTCGCAAGATCATTTCGAGAGGCCCGCTGGAGCTGAAAGGCTCATGATGGTCTAAGAATGAAAGGCTACGACAAACTGATGTTACGTGTCGCGTAACAGACAGTTATTTTTACCTTTTTTTTTTAGATAGTTCTCCATCGATGATCCCTGGTTTCATCATCCCGCGTTTCCACAGAGTTCCCCACGTTTGGAGGAGGTTCCGATGTGACTGGTCGTCACCTCGTCAGCTGTTTTGATTTAGTCTGCATTTTGTTTGCAGCGCTGCTGAAGTGACCTGCGCACCTGGGGCCACAGAGATTAGCATATGTAGCCCCTGCCACGCCCTGCGCTCGCGTGCCATGCGCCACTGATTCCAAAAGAGAAAGCCCACGGTGTTTGGAGGAGCTGGAACAGAGCTTTCATAAAACGGCTGGGTCAGCACTGTGCTCCGCTGCGATTAAAGGAGAAGAGTGAAGTACAGTGTGTACAATTTAGTCTAAAAATATCATAAAGCAGTTTCATCCCGACATTTTCGTACATTTATAATCACTTTTCAAGGAGCGGATCCTCTCTGTGGGGGCCGCCATGTTTTCGACGGTATTAGAAGTGGACGTACTAAACGTCCCCTGAGTTTGAATGAGCGCTGAAGTCGACCGTAGCTTCTCCTGCCTGCTGAGAAAGGTGAGGTGACGGATACAACGAGCACCTTCGCCTCCAGAGGTCACCAAATCCTACACACCGCACCTTTCACTGTTTGCACGCATTTGAATGTCAGTCTAACCATTTGTAGTTGGATGGATGTAAAACATTTGATGTCCTCCTAAGCAGAGACACACCTGGGGAATGATAGACACACACACACACACCCAGACTGCGTCTGAGTGAATGAACTGATTAACCTGAGTGGCCGTCCTTAGCGGAGAGAGAGGGGGGTGGGGTGGGGTGGGGTGGGGGGGCCAAAAGCCTGAATAACTGCCTTCATCATCAATGTCACATAAATCACTTAACTGGACAGGGCTTTAAAATGAGACTCCCCCCCGCCCCCCCCTCTCCTCTCTGAGCCAGACTGAAGAGGCGGTGGTACCACTGATGGTGGGCTGATTCAGTGATGCAACATTTCTGTGCTGCTTAAGCAGCTGTTTGCATGTTACCCATCAAATCATATCGATTGAAACAGAGCAAAGAGTCCATGCCTGGACTGAGTGGTACAAAAAATATAATAAAATAAAGTCAAATAAAAAAAATAAAAAAGGTCAAAATGCAGCAGATTTCCGTTCAGGTTTTATTGTACAGATTCGTTTGTAAAGACTCCAGCGCAGGTCCTTCAACCAATATTCAATATGAACTATTCGCGGCGGTAAGTACAGTGGGCTCTTTGAAATGTGTCGCGCTTATTTCACGGCTTTTAAATTACAGCAAAGAAAAGTGGAAAACCACGTGACATTGTCGATCTGATGGACGTGGAATGCACCAAACAACTGCACAGTGATGCGCAGGCCATGCAGTGAGACTCTTTCCTTTATGTATTAATTTATTTTTTTTACTTCTTCACAAGCTGGATAACGTCCTCGTCCTCCATCACGTGGTCTTTGCCCACCTTTTGTGGATTATGCTTCACAGATGCTCCCCACACGAGAGCACTGAAAGAGAAAGATGTACGAGAATTAACACCAAAAAAAAAAAAAAAAGGATCATTCCGGACTCCAGTGCTCATCGCCTACACTTGAACTGCAGTCGAGGGACAAAAGGCAGATCCGTCTTTTTATCCGGTGCCACGGAAACAAAGCTCCTGCAGCCAGTGACCTCCAGGATACACCGACATCCTGCTCTCCAATCACGTGTCTGTCTGACCTGTTGGTTCCCTGGAGGATGGCTAATGCTTAGTAGCACTAATGTATTGACTGATTGATGATCCTAGCCCCCCCCCCGCCCCCCACCCCCATTTTGAAGATGGTGCTGCGACTTATCATTTCAGATCCTGATCCAAATGCTGCAATTAATGCTTATCTGGCAAATCTCAGCGCTAAGAAGGCACTGGCTGTGATTAAAGTCTTTTTGTTCAGAGGGCTCCGGTAATATTTTGCTGTGAGAAACATTGAGGTGACAAACCAGTGGGTTGAATTACAGAATACAGCAAAGACCTTAGAATTCATTCAAACATGTATTTTCTTTGAAATTCTTTTCATAATACAAAGTGTTAAATTGGTGAAATGACTCCAATAGGAGAAACAGGTTATTCTCACATTTCTAATAGTGAGTATATAATCACCTTGTTTAAATTGTTACTTTCATTGCCTTAAAAATGAGCTCTTTCTTTGCAATACCACAACTGATCTTCACTGAGGCGGCCATGTTGCGCTGCCCTGCTTTCACAGTGGCCCCGAACGGATCAACTTAACACCTTTTGATTTTGAATGACCATCACTCAATCTAACACACTGCACTTTTAATGCATCCCATATCTATGAAGCACCTTTTGTTCTTAAGTTAAGTATCAATATAAGTGAAATTGCTCAATTCAGCATATTTCCCCCCCAGATGTGAATAATAATTGATTTCTCCGGCATCACGTATAAACCAAATGTAATTAAAAAACAAAAGGTTGGAAAAAAACATAGAAACGTGTTATTTCCAGGGAGATAATCTTGATGTTCCTCCACCAGTAATTGATACTTACTATTTGAGCTCTTTGATGAGATTTTTGTGAATCTTTAAGCAGAAATCCTCGACTGCAGTTCGGCCGTCAGGAAGAACAACTGGAGAAGTGTAATCGGGAAGCTGGCCTTTGGGTTTGGTGTAGCTGCAAAAAAACACAAACATCAGACCTTCTGCGTTTACATCGTATGTACTCAAATTCAAACGCGTCTACGGCGCTTTTTTTTAATAAACACCATCCCGGGCCGACAAACGTAAAAACTCTCACATGCGGACGAGTCTCAGGTAATCCCACATCTTCTCCAGCAGGTCGTCGAAGTTCCAGTGGTGGTGGGCCGAGATGGGGACGCAGTGGGGCACCTTGTAGATGATGTCCAGCTCCTCGATGGAGATCTGATCGATTTTGTTGAGCACATATATGCATGGGATGTAGACCCTGTCAGGACAAGAGCGCGTGAGTGGCTTCCAACCGTTACATTACTGCAGTCGGCAGCTGTCGGGCGTTAACTCCGCATTTCACACACACCGCCGACATTTCAAAACATCTCAATCATTTTCGCGAGAGAAGCGCAATCCAGAGGGGTCTGTTAAGGCACGTGACTGTTCAGCAGAAGAACACACACGTCTGCAGAGAGAAAACAGTGCGGCCAGAGCCCCGCATATCATTTCCCAGTCCATCTGCATCGGCGTTAACGGGGGCAGATTTCAGATTTTGAGACTCCGGCTGGCCACACCCACCGAGGATGACTAAGGAGAGAGCCCACTCTGGCGCTTGGGCAGCTTACCGATTTCCCTCCACCACGTCGATGAGGTCATCGGCGGTGGAATCGCTGCGCAGAGTGATGTCGGCGTTGTGGATCTTGTACTCGGCCAGGATCGTCTTCACCGTCTCGGCATCCAGCTCAGTCTGTGCACACTGAGGAAGGAGGGAGAGGGAGAGGGTGAGCGGGGACGAGGGAGACGGGGACAGAGGACGTGTGTTCAGTATGAATGGACATCTGGATTGAAAGCCCATGGATACATCAGTAATACTCATTTATCAAGGATGCAGAAAATGTACTCACACATTGATATACGCATATATTTAGATTTCTCTTAAGCATGGGGATATTGTAAATGAGGCTGAAATGGTGTCTGCTAAAAACATACCTTTTTCAAAAGGCATATTCCTCAGTTTACTTAACATTTCAGGTAATTATTAATCATTTAAATAATTCATTATTTCAGCCGCTTGTGTTTTTCCTGCAAAAAAGGCCTTTGTGGAATATTGTGGCCTCATATTGCATATACACACATACAGATATTTAGCATATAATTTATAAAACTTAAAACTGGTTTCTCTGATATTAATGCACCCTCGCATATACATGTATATCAGTAAAATAAGGCGAGGTTGATGATGACGGCAATAAACAGTAAAAAAAAAAAAAATGCTTTGAAAAATGTCAGTGTGGCCGCAGACGTTCACCGGCACACGGCAGCATCGGACGGTTTCTGGGCTTTGTTCCGAGGGTGAAAAACCTATTTGTCATATTTACCACCTCTGCAGATTGGTCAAAACCTTTCAAATCACTTGAACTAAATGTGTTGCTAGAAAAAAAAAATCCCATCATTAAATTACATGGACGGTTGAATGCACACACATGACAACTGAAATCGGTTGCATATAAATAGGGGCTGTGTCACCTAACATCAGTTGGTGGAAGGACAAGTAAACAACCAGTATTTTAGGACATCAAAACTAAAATGGACTGGGAACTCCACCCCTGCAGTACTTTATTCATTCAAGGAGTGAAACTTTAAGTTGCTGCTGTGCTTTGTGAGATTTACTGTAGCTGTGAAGTTGATGCCTCCTTTGTCCTTCTTCTTGAAACCAATGTTGGGTGGTTGTTTGTTCAGGCGGATGCCGAAGCCCTCCAGCTCGTGTTCTATTAGCTTCTTGTGACCAAGGGGCTTCAACACATCCAGCACAATGAGGATGAGGTTGCAGGTTCGAGCCACTGACACAGAAAAGAATGATATGTAAAAGAAGCTCACTACAAACTCAAACAGACAATATCTGAAGAATCGGGTGGTGCTAGTAGCCAACATATAGCTTTTTCTTTTGAAATAAAAGCCTCAAAAATCCTTTACAGAATCTTCAGGTGTCTAATTGTTACCTGCGATGACCTGTCTGCCTCTGCCTTTGCCATCCTTGGCTCCCTCAATGATTCCTGGCAGATCCAGGAGCTTCAAACGGGAAAGGCGAGAACATAAAACTGATGTTTCTCCAGAGAACATATTGCATTGAACATAAAAACGTATTCCTGTACCTGAATTTTGGCACCTTTGTAGCGAATGACTCCAGGTACTGTGGTGAGTGTGGTGAACTCATAAGCAGCCACCTCGGAGTAAACGCCTGCAAGGTTACTTAGCAGCGTCGACTTCCCAACGGAGGGAAATCCAACAAATCCAACACGGGCATCGCCAGTTTTTGCGACATCGAAACCTATAAAAACATGAAATCACAACATTTTTACAAATCCAATCGCTTTACATGATAGAGAGCAAACCATTTAAAATTGCAAATTTTTAGAGCAAGTGGTGGAATAATGAGATCTAATCTTCATCTGAGTCTCAAGTACAGACAAACGTTCTTGATGTTTGGACATAAGCAAAACACAGGTTTAGAAAACACCATGGTATTTATTAAGCGTATGTTCAGTGTCGTAACATAGATCAACAAACAGTCACACATTTACATTCTCTATCTTTTCAACACTTCATTTCAATTGACTGTACCTTCTCCTGTTCCTCCACCGCTGCCTCCTTTTGGAGTGATGAGTTCCCTCCTCAGTTTAGCGAGACGTGCTTTGAGCAGACCCAAGTGGTGAGCCGTGGCCTTGTTCCTCTGCGTCCTGGCCATCTACAAGTAAACAACAACAAAATCTAAGTTTCTGCTCCGAGTTGCGACGTCAGCCTCCAGTCATGAATGGAAATCGATTGATTGTATCTCATCATTAATGGACAGCATGCTCTACAACATAATACCATCACATTTATTGAACAATTTTAAGTCAATTAACAAATCATGCCAGCCTTTCTGAGACACTATTTCAAACAGACACAAAAGTATGATCTTGGAAATGCCATGATGTCTCATATTGTGACTAAAATAAATGTTTATTTTACGTTAGGTTGTGTATCATTAAAGTGACGTGTGAAGAAAACTTTATATCGAGAAGAGTAGACGTTAAAATCAGAAATTCAAAACTTTGGACTCATATTAACACAAAATATGCTTAAAGGGACATTATCAACTGCAGCTGCAGTGAAGGAAAATAAGCACTTTTTAATGACCTAACTTGACCTGTGACAACCCCATAATAAGGAAATACTCTGTGTAATGGTCACAACAAAGTGAATTGTTGATGTTGAAAGTTTGGAGGGAAACATTACAAAAGCGTTTTCACAAATCTTGTGTGCAAGTGTGTAATAAAACATTTGAAAATCACGTTTGCTGCAACTAATATATGTTTCGAATATTAGTGATCAGCGTCATTAGCTACAAAGAAAAACAGTCAATACAAAACAGGTTGTAATAAAACATGCTGTCTCAATCGTGGTTCAACAGTATCGATTAGTATTGTTAGAGATACGTGGGGAAACTATGATGTGGCGATACAAACATTGATTCAACTGTCAACCTACTACTTAGCAATGCTAGCTACTCGAGGGTTAGCATCATCCTTCGGTTGACTTAAACTTTGTTACAAACACATACAAGCTGAATGAGCAGTTCTACGTCAACACGTCGATCTGATAAGGCGCGGAACACCTGGAATATGACATAATATGTGAAGCCCAGCTCCGGCAGCTTATCGCATCGTTAGCAGCTAGCGGTTAGCAGCTAGCTAAAAACGTGACCGAAGCGCTGGGCTCTTCAGAAACTCACCTCGCTCTCTATCTCCGCTATTTTGACGAGGATGCTCATTGTGGCGGCGATTCCCGTTCACGACCAACGCTGCTGAAAGGAGTTGGAGAGGTTTTTAGGAGCGGAACTGGCAAGAGTTCGATTTTGTTTGGTGAGCACACTTCCACGCACACGACACAGATGCCGCTAGGGCGCCGGCCCGGTTCATACGAAATCTCGCGAGAGCAGAGCACACCCCCATACGGAAGTGGGGCGCCGTGCTCCGAGTGTTGACTCACAGGAAGTAAATTTGTTGGGGAAAGGAAACAGTAAAAGTAAAGTTAGCTTTACTACTTCACCAGATATTGTTGCTGTCGTTATGACGTTACTATTTATTAAAAATTACATTAATCAATATTGCTGTCGATATTGTCATGTCAATAAAATATTGACAAATGATGAAAAATAGTAGTAAATAGATGCTAGACATTTAGTGGGCACTGCTGCCCCCTGCTGTTCCTTTTTAATTACAGCAACAGTTTCACATCACAGAACAGAACCCCTATAATAAAACGTGCAATGAACATGCTGAGTGGACAAAAACGGCTTTATAAAACTTTCACCAGTGATTGAATTATTCACAAATGCCCCCACACATCACAGTTCAACTGATTATGTATGTAAGTGTGAAAGTCTCACATAGTAAAGACTCGGGTGGAGTATACAGCCCTTCTTTTCCCAAGCAAAAAATAAAACCAACAAAATCAATACAAATCAAAAGTAGTTTGAGATGGAAAAGAAAAGGTCACCGATGGACAATATATTCAACCAGAATCTGCTTTAAAAAAAGAGGGTGTTAGTTTGCTGAGACAGCTGGATTGTTTGCTAGGAATACATAAAGAATAAATCTCTAAAGCCAATATTTGTGATAATGTTTGCTTTGCTTTTAATGCTTTTGATGTAAAGCTGCTGACTCAGCATGTAATGGGTGTGACAAGATGGGAAATGTAAGAATAAATAGTATTTTGCCCATAAAAAATATTGAAGACTCAATTTCTGATTTCGGTATTTATTCTATTGTAATTAATTTAAACCATATGTCTATGGGGGGGGGGGGGTGTATCAATACTGTATATTAATATATATGGACCTATACACACTATATTCAATAATATCTCCATGTATACTTCATTTTTGTTATTCACTTCTGTATTACACACCAAAAAGCAAAGTGCATCAGTGATATAGTGACACAATAAAGTAAAAAAAATAAAAAATAAAAAATAATGCTTTTAAAATGCAGCTGGCGTGAAGCTGAGCCCATTCTGCTTCTTTATTGTGCATGAAATTAAGAAAAAAACCACCTCAACTTGAACAATCATTTTCTGCCTGAATGAAACCAAACCAGCCCGTAAGTGATGCGCACCACACATCGCACACATCGTGTCATACTGTCGACATAAATACTAAAAGCTCACGAACCCAGCGTCAGAGAAATGACACAGTCCTGTCAGATTGTACATTTTCATCGTTTATTGTTGAAGTCGCATACAGTATAATCTCTCGTTGGTTTCTATGTTGCAGGAGTTTGGTGGTGGACCGGCCCTGGTGTTGGCTTGTTGTTTGCTGGGTTGTGGTTGGTTGAAACAGGATCGGTGCTGCAGATTTCAAATGAGCGACCACCAGATCCTCTCTGCTGACCCATGCTATATGCTGTGTGAAGAGGCTGCATCCACAGCAGTGTATGTTCATGTTGTGAGTGTGTGGAGGGGGTTATTGGCCACATCAGGGACTTTTCACACAGCTGATATAAAGATAGATGCTTTTGTTTTTTTGTTTTTTTCACATTCAAACTTTTCAACCTAAAATACTTCAGCTGGAGGCGTGATTTGACCAATTCTCTTGGACACTGCTCCCCCAGCTCCGCCCACACCGCCATGTAAAGTGTCATCGAAATGCAAAATGAAGAATGATCTCATTTTAAAGGTGCAGTGTGTGAGATTTGGTGACATCTAGAGGCGAAGTTGCATGTTGCGTCCGTCACCTCACCCTCACCCTTCTGAGCATAGAGGAGAACCTGTGGTCGACTTCAGTTGTCATTGAAATTCAAAAAATGTTTAGAACGTCCACTCTGAGCGACCGTAAAAACATGGCAGCCTCCATAGAGAGGAGCCACTCATGTAAATATAGATGAATGGGCTCATTCAGGGAAATGAAAAACAAATAAATCGTTTAGGTGATTATGCGTTCATGAAAATGTCAGTATGTAATTATTTTGTAATATTTTTTAGAAGTGACAAAAATGACCGAAATTTTACACACTGCACCTTTAAAGGTACAGCGTGTAGGACTCAGTGACGTATATCGGTGGCATTGCATGTTGTAGCTGAATACTTCAGCACGTTGATGAACTGATGTTTGTCAGCGATCATAAAAAAACTCAAAACTGAGTTTAAGTTTGTCCATTCTGGGCTTCTGTAATAATATGGTGTCGCAACAGAGAGGAACCACTCCTGATAAAGGAGTAAATATAAAGTGCTCATTCTGGGGCAGGGGTGTCAAACATAACGGGTGTCATCCGGCCCAAGAGATGATCCTGCAAAGCGCAGAAATGACATGAAACATAAAAGTAGTGGCAAACATGCCATGACTTTACTGGTCCCGCCCCCTTGTGGCCAAATTGGGGCGTATGAGGCCCCTTTAACTAAAATGAGGTTGACATCAGTGTTCTAGGCAAATTCAAAACAAGAATTTACACTTCTTGGAGATTCTAGACCCAATAAACATGACATACATTGTTTCTACCTGTAGACATGGATTCATGTCACGTGAATTTCACACACTGGACCTTTAAGTTATGTCGAATTCCCGAAATGAACCGATTTTGCATCTTGTCTCCAGTCCAAAGGAATCTGAAGCCAGATGCTCGATTTGCTGAGTGTGTTCCCCTCACACGTCTTGTCTGCTTGATTGTAGGAGGTGCTGTGCTTGTCCTCATCAAAGAATATAAAAATAGGTCTTTTCTTTTTAAAAGGTATATATATATATATATATATATATATATATATATATATATGTATGTATACGGTGTCTCCGGGTTGTTGTTGTTGTTTC
>JAFBJT010108045.1:0-12189 GCA_016785325.1 Chascanopsetta lugubris | reverse complement strand
GGAGGTGCGGGGTGTGGGGGGTGGGGGGGCGGGGGGCGAGGGGGGGGGGAGGGGGGGGGGGGGGGGGGGGGGGGCGTAGGACAGATTCCGCCACGCTGTTGTGTTTGTGCAGTTGTGATGAAATGGCTCAGGCATTGTAGGGGAAGAGGATGGAAACAAAGGCTTCCTCTCATGAAGCTGTCGGCCTGTTTGTGTGGCTGGCTCAAGAGCCTTGAGACACCGGAGGGAAATCCAGCAGACCTTCAAAGCGCAGCGCAGCGGGGAGCGTTGGCAGGCGGCCGGGTTTGGACGGCGTGCAAACCTTACAACACGACTGCAGTTAACAGACAAGGCTCATAAACACGGTGTCACCCGCCATTACGGATGAGCCCGTTAGCATGTTTGCAATTAGAGCGGGGGATTCCCACACACGGGGGGACTCTTGAGTGTTTGTTGGAGCGGAGATGAGCAAGATGGACGGTTTCGGGAATACTATCGAGATAGTGCTTCAGTCTATTAATCATCTACGCCACCCACCGTCTAATGTTGTGGAGTTGGAGAAAATCCATCTGTCAGAAAACACTGGCCAAGGGAGGTAAACGATTAAACACAGTCAAAAGATATGAAGACATTGCCAACCACGCTCGTATTCGCACCAACGTGCAGTCAATCTAAAATGTATGTCTCTGATATGAATCCAATGCACTTGGAAGATGCAACTGGCAGCAGAGTCCATGGTCAGCGAGCCGCTTTGAACCCAGAACCTTGTTGATTTGGCAAACACTACGCCTTCAGTGAAGAGATAACACAACAGAAAAAAAAAAGCTCTGGCAAAGAAGTTCACCGAAAGTGCACAACAAGTGCTAGCTTGGCATGCTAGCATGTTAGCAGACGTATTTTCCAAACCTTTACAGTCATAGATTTTCATTAGAGCCTCTACCAGAAAAGAACGGACTGTGTAAGATGTTCAGAAAATGCTCTCATTTCCTCTCCAGATCCTGTTTTCACTACCGGAAACGCTCTTTTGAGCAACAAGGAAGATCTGATGGCACAATAGGCTTTAAAGTGTCCCACTCGCTCATCAACTAACCAAAGTCGGGCTGCCAAAGTGAAGTTAGCTCGAACAGGAAGTAGAATTGAAAACGAAGATGAGGAGCACATGAGCATATCTCTGTGTGGCACTTCAGGTTTTCTGACTACAGACACGGCCTACAAACACTAAACACCCGCATGATCCACAAGAAAGCCTGGACAAAAGAGTACAACAATGACTTCTTTCAACATGTTCATGGGTCACGGTGTTGAGTCGAGGGCAACCGTTGATTTACGACACGATTAACAATGACTGTTTGAATAATTAAAACTGCATATATGAGGCATGACGCACATATTCCTGAGGCCTTTTTTTCCAAGAACATACACACACAAACACACACGCTCATCCACACACAGGAAGTCACTGAATTATAGATGCAGAAACAGGAAATTCCCTCTCCCCTCTGTCACTCGGGCACCGACCTTGCACTAAATCAATTAGCGGCGCTGCAGGCAATCAGCAGACCTCCCCGGAGACGCCGCGAACGTAGCCTTAATTCACGGGGGCCTCTCGGACGGCTCTCGGCCGCAGCTACCTGATGGGTGGCCCTCGGCCCCCGCTCGCTCAAACGCGACGGTCATTTCACGCCGTGCAAATCAGGGAGCAGCGGGGTCGCTTTCTTGCCTTCGCGGTGTGACATCCTGTCTTGTCCACAGAGGATCTTCCTCTGTGAGGTCGGATGACACGCTGACCGTTGTAAAGGTCCCTCCCTCTGTTTTCATAGTCTCTCTCTACAGGTGGTGTTTGGGTTTACACTGATGCAACCAGGCTGAACGGGCTCATCGGATTTTGTTCCATCGAGTCGGGCAGGATCCTTTCAAGGACACGGAATTCTGATGTATGTTGGTTGGTACGTGATCATTGATCAGATGCACAGTATGTCCGATAATTCTCCGTGAGACACTCTGGAGTCAGTGCAGCTTTATGCTTGGACACCTTTGCTGAGCATTGCCATCATCACCCGGCACTGGCAGCAGTGCTAGCAACAGCTGCCACAACGGCAAAAATAGACATTTCAACTTTTTTCTCTCCGTCCAGAAAACATTTCACTCGTACATTTTAAATGATACGAATAAAAATGAGATGAAATATCAAAGTTAATAATATCTGCCATTTCAGCTGAATACAACAGCACCAATTAATTATATGATGAAATTAAAGACAAGTACATGATCTCCTTTTTCAGAGCCTAAAACTTAGATGATGACGATGACAGTAGTTTTTGTAGATTTTCATTAATTTCGCTTTCAAACAAACATACTGAAGCAGTGTTTCATGTTCATTCAATCCACTATCAATGACTCATTCGAGTTTTGAACCCGTTGACGACAAACAGATATTTCTGTCAACGTTTATGGAGCTAAAACATGAGAGTGGTTCAGACGGTGAAATTCGCTGCCGGCAAACCTCATCTCTGACAAATAATCAATAAAAGGACAAATCACTTGAGCTCTAGTCGTGTCAATTAAAGAAATGTTTGGTGTGTTGTTGCACGAGAGAGAGGGATCCACACACTGCAGAAGAACGGCCCCATGATGTCAGTCTGTCTCTCATCAGGATCGCGTTTCCATCCATTTCATTACGATGGGCAAATTATGCAAATGATGGGGGTATTGCACACATTAGTCGTGCTAATTGCACATATCGCAGACTTATCTACAAATCCTCTGTGCACTGCTCCAAACTTCATCCCTGCGCCTTCTTGGCATTTCCGTCGGAGGAACCTGACACTCGCCGGAGCTTCCAGCCATTCAGCGACTATCAGCAGGATCAATGCGGCATCTGTGCGTCTCTCTCCCCACGAGACGCTGTGGGATGTAATCCTTATCTAGCTGAGCGGATCCTGAATCTTCCCATTCACTACCATTCCCCAAGAGGACACGGGGGGGCCACATTTCCCATGGACCTGAACAAACTGTGCATACTGTTTGTGCGATGTGTTGGAGAACGGTCGGAGCATAAAATTCATGAAATGCATGGGGCTCAGATTACCATGAAGTCTGTTCACAGGATACGAAGCCGTCTTAACAATCGAATCATACATGGACATTTGCCCGTAGACTGACAGTACACATCTGTACAATACTCCCACAGTGGGAATTATGTTCAAGCTCAGATCAATGTTGCAATGCTACTCGGTGAATCATTGAACGGGATTGAACATTCATGCACCTGATACATCTCATATTTGTCTGATGACAGGCTCGACACAATGAAAGATGTCAAAGAGATGTGGTCACAATGTCATGAGTTTCACCATGATTTGATTTAGCCAAGTAAAAATCAGACGTTGATTTGACTGATTATAGTTTTCTTCATCCAAGCCCTGCTTGACAATATGTATGTGTGAATAAGGTCAAGGTACATAAAAATGTATGGTCATCCACTGCCATTAAATTATTAATGTCCCCCCGTATCGGCCATTTTAATGGCTGGTGTTTGATAGCAGAGGCTGCTGGTTTATAGCTGTCTCTTCTTAGCCGAGGTAAACTATTTCCATTTCTAAAGAAATGGAAGACAAAATAGTGTTCAACAAAGTAGAATGGTCACTTTATAGCGTAAGCTGGAATGGGTCCTCTTTACGGAGGCCGCCATGTTGTTCAACTTGGCCAAGAATGGGCAACCTAAACAGCTTTCGAATTCTAATGATAACACCCACCTGAACATGGGGGTGTTATCATAAGCCAGAGCTATCCAGCTACAATGTGCAACTTCAACACAAGATGTCCCTAAATCCTCCTCACTGAAAACTTGGCACGTTCAGTGGGTTCAATGGGTGTTTTAAGAGTCTTCCATTAGTCTTATGGACATTAAGCTTTGTGCTCTTCACCGGCATTAAGCAGAACAGTCTTCATTTGACATACTTAAGACTGATCAATTGTTACTAATACACAGCGACTAAGTTTAAATCCATTTGTTTACACTCACCACCTGACTGATGATCATCTGTTCTTTCCACTGATTCCTGTGGAAGGGTCACATTTCCCTGACTCACATCAGTGCACATCTGAGGGAAGCAAAACCCTGAGGAGTTACGCAGTCCACAGGGAAATAAACAGAGTGGCTTTCAGAGAAATTAATCCAATTACGACCTAAGATTTAATGGAGCAAATGATTTAATTTCGTCCAATTTAATAGTTCCAACAAGGTAAAGAAGTGATTTGTTAATCAAGCAGGAAAACGAGGTGGTATGTGATTATTAATCGCGTGTCATTTCCAAAGGAAACTTGGCAGCATTTTTATGTCTGCGTATGAAACATTGAAAGAATTGACCTTGTGCAGCCGCCAACCTTCTTTCTAGTCTCAACAGCATAATGGGACCAATTATCACCGAAGTCAATGGATATTGCATCACTCATTTAATCAGCTTTGATTGCACCTCCACTTTATCAGCACTTCTGTAAAAGCAGTGCGAGGGTTCTCGGCAGATGAAGATGAAAAGAGAAACTCAAGTGTCATGAATTTGCCGTTTTGCTACTTTGAATAGATATCACAAGGTGCAGTGCAAGTGTGATGTGGTTTAACTAACCGATGATGCTATCAGGTAAAACCGCTGCTTTTCACATTGTACAGACCAAAGACACCCTGAGTCGAACATCGAAAGTTAAATGTCATGTGTGTGAGATTGAGGTAAAATGACTCTAGTTTTCAGCGTCTCATTCAGGAGAGAGCATCATCAGAAATAAAGAAGGTCAAGCAAGCCCGGTTGCCTTCGTACACATAGAATTTCCTGTAAGAAACCATCACCTCGTTGACAGAGACTTCACACAAAAGGAGTATAAACCTTATGACTCAGCTCAGCCTCACTGGATGACTAATGAGCTGCAGCACCTGAAACTGTCAATCCTGCAAATCCTACAAGCAACAACAAATGTCGCAGTGACCAACTACCTCAGAGTTTTTCAGTAGATCCCAAAAAACAAGACAAATGTTTACGTGAGATCCAGGATGGAGAGATAAACATAACAATGACTGCAGGGACTGTCCAACTGATTTCTGTCCAACTCAGGTGACGCAGAGATGATCCCAACGTTTGGTGCAAAGTATCAAACGTGTCTAAAAATGGCCGACAGCGGCTGACAGTGGCCAGGTTTCCACGTACTAGAATTCAAACTCAACTCGAATGACACCCTGCAGAGCACCCACCTCACCCAATGCCCAGCGGTCCCCTCTAATTGGCTCAAACTGCACAGAGACATCAGTCCCCTGATAGCGCCTGGTCTTTGTTTAGTCTGGATCAGGGGTGTCAAACTCATTTTAGTTCAGCAGCCACATGCGCCCCAATCTAATCTCAAGTGGGCGGGACCAGTAAAATCAAAGCATAATAACCCGTGAGCATCGAAAACTCGCAGTTAAAGTCTATTTTCAATTTATTTTATTATGCAAAGTCAAGCACTTAAAAGATTAATAAGGTAAAACCACAGCCTCTATCATAATGTTATTGTAAGTCGTGGATCAGCCCATGTATGTGGATCTGGACCAAACATCTCACACCGGATCCTTTTGCCAAAGTTTTGTGGTAATGCAGTTCTCGCAAATTCCTAACTAACAATCCAATCTACAAACAATCAGACAGGACTAGAACCATTCCCCCCCTTTTTTTATCAGAGGAATCTAAGAGGAAATGAAAGACTGATTCAGTTGATATCAAACAAAATCACCAACATGGCATCAGCAGCTCGCCATCAATCATGCTGTCACGGTGGAGAACCCGATGAGCTCGACACTCTGGCAGGTCACACTCTGTTAAACATTTAGTTGAACATGACATTTCTGATGAGGCGCATCATTCTGCACCAAACACTCAATCAGTCTGCTCTTTCAACAAGGGAACAGTCATGACACGCTCCGCATCGACTGTACACGCACGAGTCCAGATTCAACACCATTTTTGTCTCGGTAAATTCTGCCGAGGTAACGAGCCACCGGAGAAATGTGTCCACGGCGACGCGGGGAAGACAAAGGAGGAATGAATAGTTCTGGTGTTGGGAGTGGAGAGTGTTATATTGCAGTGATTTCCAGCTTAACTATGAAGCGAAGGCACCCTGAGATCCGGGGACCTGAAGCAGGAGCAGTTATTTTTTTAAAGCAGGGGGGGATGACATCTACAGCAGATTGCCTTATTATTTATAAGGCTCGCTGCGCGGTTATGTGAGAGGTTTTACAATGACAGCTTATAAGAGGAGGGACTGAGAGGAGAGGTAAGTTAAAATCATGACACACGCTCTCTGGTGGCAGTCATTGACAGGCCATTTGTTTCCAGGCTGGATTAGTTTAGAGGTTTCAAAGTGAAGTGTGTAACTTCAACTGCGAGTGCAATCAAAGTGCTCCTGTCTTTACAGGATCCAGTTAAAGGTGCAGTGTGTACGATTCGGTGACATCCAGTGGGTGAAGTTGCATGATGTATCCATCACCTCACCCGTATCCATCCCCTCCCCCCCCCCCCCCCCCACCCTTCTGCGCATGCACCCACCCTCCTGCGCATGCAGGAGAACATCTTGCAGCCCTCAGTTGTCATTCAAACTCGGGGCTACTGTAAAAAACATGGCGGCCCCCATAGAGAGGAGCCACTCATGTAAAAACACATTAATGGGCTCATTTAAGGGAAATGGGAACTAAAATGCATCTATGTGATTATGAAAATGTTAGTGTGTAATTCTTTCTGCTATGAAAAGAAAATGACCAAAATCGTACACATTGCACCTTTAAACATTATAGTTTAGATTGTGCTATGGGCCTGAACCCTTCCCACTTCATTATAATCAAAAATATGCATCTTATCAGTTTGGGGCAGAGATGCAGCTGTGATTTGTTTTTACAGTGCACTTGTATTTACCATTATCCTGCTTTTACGATGCTTGAAAAACATAGTTGCTAACAAGTGGCTAAATTAACAACTGCCCGTAAGAGAAATGATTTGTCATCACCCTGTTTTGCATAGTGGTGGTGATGCACTCATGCCACTCTGGTGAGTTCCATTAAAGGCCTGAAATGAGCTTTTTTTTCACAATCACATTTATGCAAAGAAAATGATCAAAGTGGTAAAATGACCTTGGGGAACAATCTGTTTGAGTATCATGGAAATCCAATGCAAAACTCCCATTGACTGTTTTACAACTAGGAAACCAGTGTAATGAGTACTGCCCACAGAGACACATTTATATTAATAAAGCATGTACATACATTACCACAATTTAATATGATGAACTGGAATACAAGCAGAACATGTCTCTTTTAACCTTTACTCATTTGCATAATCACACTGCAATGACCTCGCATGAAATCAAACTTTTAGTTATTTAAATGTAAAAAACTTCAAGGCAGGCGCCTCAATGCCGATCAGGTGACTTTAGATATCTAAATAAAAAATGATAAGGCGGCTTTTATGTTTTTAAACTAATGCTTAAAAATACATTTGTGAAGAAGCTGCCAGTGCCGTCAGGCTATTTATAGTAGTTGATTCGAATGATTGACACATGTGGCAACAGCAACTGAGCAAATGGAGCGTAGAGGGGAGTGAAATATATTAAAATACATTTTTTAAGACTGACCAAAGCAATCCTGAAGAGAACGTAGAAACAGGGTTTAAATATACACATAACTGAAAGTGAGCTATTTGAAAATTGGTGCTTGACATGTAGAATCTGTATCTGAGGAGAAATACGATCGGTGAATCCTTAATCTGAACTCTGCCATCACCTTCATCTATAATTCAGCAAGTAATGGGATACTCTGCACACGACGCAAAGCACAATACTGTGCAGAATTCATGGCAACCTCGGGCTGCGTGTGCAGTCAATGTACACAAATGCCGTGCGGGGCACTGGGAGAAAACCGACAGAGCTGAATAGTACATGAGCAGAGGGATCAAATCAGTTTGCCTGAGGGGGCGCTATAAGAGTGTATCATCATCTGGCACGCCTTAACACATATAATGGAAACTACATATACATGATGATTATCACATACGAAACAATACACAACGCTCTCTCACAGCCCACAACGAGCAGATGCTGGTTCCCTCGTTCGCATAAATCAACAAGTCGCATAATCCAACAAAGGCTGAGGACGGCACACAGGAAGCCGGCGAGTGAATCTTCACAGTCGCATTCGGTCGCGCTGCCAAAACAGCACATTTCACGTACAGCCACTTGGATGGCGGCGAAGCTCATTACAAATTGCAAATTCATTTTCCTGCCAGAGACAGACACCCCGACTTCAACCGCTCACTCTGCAGCCTATTAAATTAAGACACAAGGTAAATTGCTACTTCAGCTTTTCGTGAGGGGGAGGAATGAAAGCGATGATGACTTCAAAGAGTTTGAGATGGAATGCGTGGTGTGAATTATGGGAAAAATTCCCCATGACAACAATAATTAATTGAGTGTGTATATGCGGAAAAGAGAAAGCGCGTTGCAGCGCTCAGATATCTTCATGCATGTGCGTCCCTGTCGTGAAAGCGAGGTAACGGCGCTAACAGCCGTGATAATAGCTTTTCACTTTGGAGTTGTAGAAATAACACGGCTGCCGAGCTGTTTGCTTAACAACCCATATGGAAAACAGGAGCGCTTCCCCTTTTGACCCCTGACCTCTGCAGATTCCGCCTTCTAATTTGGCTAATTGAGTTTTCCCCATGGGAATCACAGGCATGGACAACATCAATGAGGAGGTGCGCGGGTCAGGTCGGAGCTGAAACACGGACATCCATCTCTCAGTGTCACCGCGGCGGGGCGGCGTTATTACAGCTGGACGTCCACTGGAAATTCCTCTTGTAAAAGTTTTCTCATAAAACCCTCGGAGGTCTTTGGGGGGCGGGGGGGGGGCCCGCCGGGCGCGGGGGGGGGGGGGGGGGGGGGGGGGGGGGGGGGGACTGTCCACACACCCATCAGGTCTCAAACTGTCCGTCTCCCAGAGGCAACGGAGGCACTTTCACTTTATTTGGTGCAGCTGCCAAAAGACTTCATTCCTTTTTTACTTTCAACAAACAGAAATGTGTGTGTGGTTGTTGTTTTTTTTTTTTTGGTGCTTTTGGATTTTCAGCAGACGGACAGATGGAGAGTTGTGGCACCAGGAATGGAGTTAGTTTAAAGGATTGAAGTTGGACAGTGTTTATATAAAGCTTAGTCTTATCAACAGCTCAAAGTGCGTTAAGTTTTCACTCATTCATAGAGACGTCGCCTCTGCACGCAGCACTTCACTCATCACCCACTCGCTGTCCAAGCAGCTGGCCAGCAGACGACTGGCTATGACAACCAATCCACAGCCACTCAAAGAATAGCAGGCTTTCTCTCTTGCTCTCTCCCTCTCAGATTTCCTGTTAACACAAACCAATGCACACTTATTACTCTCGCAATGCTGCTTACTTGAAGGGTTGGTGACACATGGCACTTGCAGGTACAACATGAACACATGCACAAGCTCAGGGGGCTGGTATTTAACAGATTTACCTGACAGCCAATTACAGCTGATGACGGCTGCATATAACTGTCAGACGATATATATATATATATATATATATATATATCCCGACTAACGTCATCTGTGCTGGCAGCAGTGGAGGTTTTACATCCTATCTGCTCCATGTTAGCGCATTGGACAGCACGGAAAAGTGAGTGCATGTTGAATACATTTTACTATCATTATCACATCACACTGATGAGTTGTTATTTTTTTGTGCTACATTTCTTTTGAGCGGCTCATTTGATGCAATGATGACAAGATGAAATATTTAAATTCACACCTGAGATTGATGAGCGGGACAGTCATACTGGGACTCCATGCGATTCTAAGGCCTGATTTCTGGTTATATGCAGCATCTGTGCAGACACTAAGTCAGACCTCCAACTACTCCGCGACACTGTGTGTATTTAACATCGTAGTGAGCTAGTGTTCGTGTATCACACAGCAAATGCACCGACAATCCACCAGTTGGAATCATTACGATTTCTGATGAGCGATGAGCTTCAAGAAATTTTGAAACAATAGCCACAGAGTTTCTAGATATAGCTTCTAAATATTGAAAAACTACTAGTGTGACTAATGCGACTCCAAATTCATGGACCTTGAATAATCGTGTGGCTCCAAGTTGGGGGGGGAGGGGTGAAACTAAAACCGACCACCCTGTTTTCATGGCCTCTCTGATCAGTATGTCAACCTGATCCATGCACCTCCTCTGATAAAAGTCAATACAACCAAAGGCAAAATCCTGCTCACAGGAGCCTCGGCAACAGGCTCAGACAGGAAACGCATGTGAATGAGTCACACGGGTTCCAGTTAATAATACGCCACCAACGATGCACAGCAGTTGGACTGAATCAATGAAGAAGCATGTCGGTCATGGAAGTCCTTGAATGGGTCTGATTTCAAAGCTCCATCACCACATTGCTGCGTGCACTGGCCTTTGCCATGATGACATCCAACAACCTGGCATCCATTGATTTAAAAAAAAAAAAATCACAATAGCAAAGCTTCAGCTGGTCAGGGCAGGTTGGGTGAAGCCAATGTCAACAAACACTAAAAGGCAGCGAATCAGCTCTCAAAACAATCAAGGTATGCAGAGCCAGACACGGTGCACAGACTCTGCCTTTCAGTGAAAGTGTAACCAGGGGAATGGGGCCATGGTTTAAATAGTTCTGACCACTTTGGGTCTCGTTAAAGGTGCAGTGAGTAGGATTTAGTGAGATCTCCAGGTAAGGATGCCTCACTTTGCAATTGTCCTCCGTATATGTATGAGATACTATGGTCGTCTTCAGTTATTTAAAATCAGAGGGCTTGTCCATTCTGGGCTCATAAAAACTTCAGTATAATTCCGACATACTTACATTATTTGACTTGCAAATCAAATCCCTAAATATCAAAGGTGCTAAAGGTGATATTTTGGTCATTTTTTCACCCATAAAAATATTACAAAAGAATTATGTGCTGATATTTTCATGAAAATCTAATGATCTGGATGTTTTATTTCCCCCCCCATTACCTTTAAATGAGCCCATTTATGTAAATCTACATGAGGCGCGGGTCCTCTCTACGGGGGGCCACCATGTTTTTACAGTAGTAAAAGTGGACGTACTAAACATATCTTGAATTTTAATGACAACTGAAGGTGACCACAGGTTCTCCTGCATGCTCAGAAGGGTGAGGGTGAGGTGATGGATACAACATGCGACTTCACCTCTAGATGTCACCAAATCTTACACACTGCTCCTTTAAGAGATACAAAGAGAGAAATCTTTCTATCAAATGATGGAAAAGTTCATTTCAAATCTCTACCCAAAACAAACTGGTTGTGTTGGAAATACACTTCCTCCAACCATTTGCATTCACCATGTTGCTTTGCTCCACAGACTGTGCTCATTCAATAGTTCATTCATGATCTGTTCCTCAGCAGTGAAAAAAAAATGATAATGACTTAAACATTTGGAGCACGGGGCCTAAAAGCCTTGAATATTTCAGCGTTGAGTCAAATTTGGGTTCTCAACACCAACATCGCTTCCCATGAACATCTGCTCGGTGCTTCCAGCTCGGAACGACGTGTGGCACACGGCATAAATTCTCATCAAAATGTCAGGGAGTGGGGCCGCATGGCCATCTATAAACACGCCGAAAATCTGCAGGCGTACACTTCACGCATCGCCCACACATATTTCAGTGTGTGCTCTCACATTCACAAAATCCCAAGAGATGAGTTATGGATCTTGAAGCACAGAGCTGTTGATCCAGGTGCCATCTGATTATTTTTGGCCACCAAGAGTGTCAGGAAATCTGTGATAGATGTTCCCGGATAACCTTATCACCTCCCGGAACCTACCACAGAGAGACAAAGAGAGAGGGAGAGAGAGAGAAAGAGAGAGAGAGAGAGAGAGAGAGAGAGATGCCTCTTTTGGAGAAGGGAAGGATTCATGAATTTAACATCTGTCAAAGCCGACGTAACCTGATCTTTTTGCTCATTTTTCTAGGAAAAGCTCATCTTTAATTAGCGAAAATGTCTGAAATGTGAGGCGAGTAAAAAGAAAAAAAGAGACCAGATGTATGTGTGCAGCTGTGAAAGAAAGGAAGGATTGAGGAAGTGGAAAACAAAAACAAACAAGCCACAACATTACGACTGCGTTGGTGTT
>JAFBJT010108044.1:0-12299 GCA_016785325.1 Chascanopsetta lugubris | reverse complement strand
GTACGATTTGAATGATTCTTTCGGAATGTAAAAGCTCATATTTATTAATTTATTTATTCATCTATCTATTTGATTATTTATTTATTAGCATATTTGTATTCATTAGTATTTTATTTATTTATTTATTAGTATTTGTATTTATCTATTAGTATTAGTATTTATGATTGATGTATTTTTTTATTTGTTAGTATTTTGTTTTTTTTATTGCATTTTGTATTTTTATTACATTTTTATACATAACTATTCTATTACTATTTTAAATTCATGCTATGTTAGTTTATTTATTTCTGTAGTTTATGTTTATTCATTTATTAGTTTTATTTGTTAGAATTTGTATTAATTTATTAGTATTTGTGTTTATTTGTTAGTATTTGTATGTAGTTATTAGTATTTTAATTTGTCATTTATTTATATATTTATTTATTTATTTATTTATTTATTTTTTCTTAAAAACCAGAAGGGAAATATTTTGGTTATACTTGCGCACTAGCATGTTGCTCAGGATGTGTCTGGGTGTCTTCACCATTCATTTAAAGGTACAATGTGTAAGATTTGGTGATGTCTACAGGACAGTATTTCATTGCTGGATTTGAGATATTTCAGGTCATTTTGATTTGCGCCTCCCATGAGAATTCATTCTCTCTTTATTTATTCTGTGACGTTATTGGATTCAGATGAACAGTCTGGAGCAGCTCTGCATCAACTTCACCAACGAGAAGCTGCAGCAGTTCTTCAACCACCACATGTTCGTGCTGGAGCAAGAAGAATACAAGAAGGAGGGGATCGAGTGGGAGTTCATCGACTTCGGCATGGACCTGGCCGCCTGCATCGAGCTCATAGAGAAGGTGAGTTTTCCTCAATGCTACAACTAAAGCCGCATTCCATAGAATAATAAAACTCCTTTAAATCCAATGAAAGTAAACCAGAGTTCAGTTGTCTAGATGTGCATGTTCTTTAAATTATTTCTTATTGTCTGAGAAATTACAGATTGTATTTTTTTCCAATTATTTTGATTTCATTTTTAAGATGGGGTCAACAATGTATACACATTAAAGAACTCATACAGTAATCATGCCGTCTAAGCATTACTCATATATTCTTGCACTTCATGGGGAAAATAGTCCTATAACCAGTGTTAGGCATGTTTCTTTTTAAGTAACTAGTTATAGTTACTAGTTACTTATACCAAAAAGTTACTTATTTAGTAATTGAGTGGAAAGTAACTACTACTTTTTTGCTAAAATTGAAAATCAAAGTTCAAATAAGTCAAATAATTTGACCCAGCTACCTTAAAGGTACAGTCTGTAAGATTTGGTGACCTCTAGAGCATGCAGGAGAACCTATGCTAGACTTCAGTTGTCATTCAAACTCAAAAGATGTTTAGTATTTCTACTCTGGGCTGCTGTAAAAACATGGTGGCCTCCGTAGAGAGGGCCCGCCCCTCATGTAAATATATATTATTGGGCTAATTTAAGGATAATGGGGAAAAAATTACACTATTGTGATTATAAATTCTTGAAAATGTCAGTATGTAACTGTTATAATTTTTGTTTTAGATGTGATAACAATGACCAAAATCGTACACACTGCACCTTTAAATGGAACTTTATATTTAACCGTATGTTTGATTATTTACAATGAAACTGAATATTACATTCATTTAATGAATGAAATAGACATTTGAACATGCAACATACAGTTTTTTTTACTTTCCCTAGTAACTACAGTTCTTTTTAAGGGAGCAGAGTCAAATTCTTTGACTTATTTGAACATTTCAAGAAGTAATCATTTTGATTTTTTTAAAAATATTTTATTTATTTATTTAATTAATTTAAAGAATAATTACTTTCTTTGGTAAGTAGTTACGTTTATAATGCTGTAACTCAATTACTAAATTAGTGACTTTCTGTGCGAAGTAACCAACAACTATAACTAGTTACTTTCTTAAAGGTGCAGCGTGTACAATTTTGATACAATTGATGATGGAATTGATTTTTTTATTATTATTATATTATAATCATATATATTTATGAAATAAAATATTGAATGTTTTTATGACTGTTTAACTTCATTGTTTTCACGACTCTAGCATCCGTCTTTTCTCTTTATATAAGGGGTCCTCTCTATGGAGGCCGTCATGTTTTTACAGTTGCCCAAAATGGAGAATTGATTAGAGTGGAGTTATAATGATCATTGAAGGCTGACAGAGGTTCTGTTGCATTCTTGAATGGGCCGAGAGAGGTGAGGGGCATTCAGCTGCAACATGTAACTGCACCAGTAGATGTCACTAAATCCCATACACTGCACCTTTAAAGTGACACGGTTGACATTGATTGACAGTAGATGTGCACTCTTCTCTGTCCTGCAGCCGATGGGGATCTTCTCCATCCTGGAGGAGGAGTGCATGTTCCCGAAGGCGACGGACACTTCCTTCAAGAACAAGCTGTACGACCAGCACCTGGGCAAGAGCAGCATCCTCCAGAAGCCCAAACCCTCCAAGGGCAAGTCCGAGGCCCATTTCTCCCTCATGCACTACGCCGGCACGGTGGACTACAACATCAGCGGCTGGCTGGAGAAGAACAAAGATCCTCTGAATGACACGGTGGTGCAGCTCTACCAGAAGGCCTCGCTCAAGTTGCTCTCGCAGTTATTTGCCACGTATTCATCTGCCGAAAGTCAGTTCACGCTGAATGATATGATGTAAACACAGTTATATATTTAATGTGTCATTGTTTCAGCTGGATGTCTTCTCTTTTTGTCTCTTTGTCAGCGGATGGAAGCAAGAAAAGCTCCAAGAAGAAGGGCTCGTCGTTTCAGACGGTGTCTGCTCTCTTCAGGGTAATACAAAACAAGCTGGTTTGAATGATTAATGAGTATTTACTCATTAAGGCCAAGGTATGATTTTAATTCTGCAAAAACATTTTAACAATTGATCTTTTTTTTTTATTTGTAATGTGTGAAATTGACATAATTCAAGCCAATTTATATTTGATTTTGTAAAATTCTCAACTTAATTTAGATTTGTCAATAAAGATTATTCGTCAGGTCGGCACTTTACGTGTAAGAAATACTTACTGAGGAATTAGCCTCATATAAATGCAGGAACTAAATCAGCCTGTTTTTTTAATATGTTGCGATTGTTCAGCTTCAGTTTCTGTCTTTTTTATTTATTTGATGTTAACAGTTTTTATTTATCGGTATTTCTATTTGTTCCGTATTTTCATTTATTTACTTAGTTATTAGTATTTTCATTTATATATGTATTTATCAATATTTTTATTTATGAATTTATTTATTAGTTTTTTTTTTTTTACATATCTATCTATTATCAAACCAAGAAACAAACAAAGAAATGGACAAACATTTTCCGAAATCGTACACACTTCACCTTTAATAAACAAACGTAGAACATATACTAATTTCATGACGTGGCTCATTTCTTGCAGGAGAATCTGAACAAGTTGATGGCCAACCTCAGGTCCACCCATCCCCACTTTGTCAGATGCATCATCCCCAACGAGACCAAGACTCCAGGTAACACACACCTTGACTCCGCCCCCTCTCAGTGTGTGACATCACCTCAGTCTGAACATGCTCGTGTCCTCCCTCTGCAGGCTCTATGGATCATCACCTGGTGCTGCACCAGCTGCGCTGTAACGGCGTGCTGGAGGGGATCCGCATCTGCAGGAAGGGATTCCCCAGCAGGATCCTCTATGGGGACTTCAGGCAGAGGTACCGCAGCTCCACTCTGTGTCAGCAGGGGGCACTCTCTGACGCATGTGAGGCTGAACTCGAGTCCGACATGTGTGATACAGATACAGGATCCTGAACGCCAGCGCCATCCCCGAGGGTCAGTTCATCGACAGCAAGAAGGCGTCAGAGAAGCTGCTGTCCTCTATCGATGTGGATCACTCCCAGTACAGATTTGGATACACAAAGGTAACTTATCCGAAGCATGATTCAAAGGTGCAGTGTGTACGATTTCGGCCATTTTTGTCTCACAAAACAATTGCATACTGTTTGTATGTACTGTTCATGAATTCATAATCTAAATGTTCTATTTTTTTACTTTACCCTTAAATGAGCCCATTAATGTATATTTACATGAGGAGCGGGTCCTCTCTATGGGGGCCGCCATGTTTTTACAGTAGTGAAATGGACGTACTAAACGTCCTTTGAGTTTAAATGACAACTGAAGTCTCGCATAGGTTCTCCTGCATGTTGAGAAGGGTGAGGGTGACTTGATGGATACAACATGCAACTTCATCACTAGATGTCACCAAATCTTACACACTGCACCTTTAATTTCTAAGATATGTCAGAGAAAGTTTGGTTTTAAATCAAAGGAAAATAAATAGTTATTTGCACCAACTGCATCAGCTATGAATTAACCTCTCCTTTCCAGGGTCTATCTGATTTACCTAGAGCAGTGATTCTCAACTGGTCTGGGTTCAGAACCCACCATCTTTAGAAAAACATTTCACGTATCTTGTTTATTCTTTTCATTTGAAGAGGACTTTTCTCCTTGGAGTGCCGTCTATTCACGATGATTTGCTGTAATGCTAATGGACACCCAAACAGTACCATCCTTTATTGATAAAATAAGATTCAATATATTAGAGAAGAAGAAAAAATAAATAGAAATAATATACTTTTATTTTGAAGAAAATCTTTTCATGTATCGGCGCCTATTCACACTCCTTGGCAGTAGGTGGCAATGATGCCCTATAATGCCACACCCACCATTTCACAGACGGAAGGATTCAAAATTAAAGCTTTTGAATCAAACGGGAAAAGGGTGTTTATTAGATCATGACCCACCAATTGAGGATCACTGGTGTGGAGCGCAGAGAGGACCAGAGTCTAGATTTTGGTACATGACACAGTCTGTTGACTCTGTTTCAGTAAATAAAGTTTTCATTCCATATGACTTCATGTAAATAAATAAATAGATAAATAAGATACCAATAAATGAATAGAAATACTAATAAATAAGTAAAAAAAAACAAATAGATAAATGAGAAATACTAATACATAAATAAAAATTCTAATAAATAAATTAAAAAAAGACTCATCAATAAGTTGAGAATATTAATAAATGAATAAAAATCACTAATCTGGTGACTTCACATGGTATGAAATGTGACATTCTACATTCACAGGTGTTCTTCAAAGCCGGTCTCCTGGGCCTCCTGGAGGAGATGAGGGATGAGCGTCTGGCCGTGCTGATGACCCGGATCCAGGCCGTGTCCAGGGGTTACGTCACCAGGCTGCGGCTCAAGGACATGATGAAGAAAAGGTCTTTATTTGTTTTTCAATGGAAACGTTTATAAGACACATTAAAGGTGCAGTGTGTAAGAATTGGTGACATCTAGAGGTGAAGTTGCATGTTGTATCCATCATGCAGGAGAACCTATGGTAGACTGTTGTCATTACAACTCAAAAGATGTTAATATGTCCACTCTGGGCTATTGTAAAAACATGGCGGCCCCGTTGAGAGGACCCACTCCTTATGTAAATATACGTTAAAGGGCTCATTTTCAGGGTAATGGGACAAAAAATAAACATTTAGGTGAAAATGTCATTATGTAAAACGTCTATGACAACTAGAGTCTACCAT
The DNA here is from genome assembly GCA_016785325.1 of Chascanopsetta lugubris. NCBI lineage: Eukaryota > Metazoa > Chordata > Actinopteri > Pleuronectiformes > Bothidae > Chascanopsetta > Chascanopsetta lugubris. Next base: position 6,679 of record JAFBJT010108044.1, on the reverse strand, counting down.
AGGTTCTCCTGCAGAAGCGTGAGGGTGAGGTGATGGATACAACATGCTACTTCACCTCTAGATGTCACCAAATCTTCCACACTGCACCTTTAAAGGCATCACTTTCACCCCACAGAGAATCCATCTTCATCATCCAGTACAACATTCGCTCCTTCATGAACGTGAAGAACTGGCCCTGGATGAGACTCTTCTTCAAGATCAAGCCGCTGCTCCGATGCGCTGAGGCCGAGAAGGAGATGCAGAACATGAAGGAGGCGTTGGCCCGACTCACTGAGGAGCTGGCCAAGTCCGAGGCCCGGAGGAAAGAGCTGGAGGAGAAGATGGTGGTGCTGATGCAGGAGAAGAATGACCTCAACCTTCAGATCCAGGCCGTACGTAAACACCTTACTTAAAAATGTCTGCGTAAGTTTGTCTCGGGATCTTTTCAGAATTTAGAAACATACATACATTTTATAAATTATAAAACAAAAGTAATGAAATGAATCCATTTTTTAAAATTATTTGAACTGAAATTCAAATTGAAATACAAACAGAGAAAACATATTTTACCGGTCAAACATATTCATATTGATAGTTTTAAATTCAACTTTCAAATTATGTCTGGCTTCCTGCATCATGAAGTGCATAAAAATGCATAATAAAACGTAAACATATGACATCCTCCGCAGTGTTGATATATTGATATATGTTTTTTTAATATTGATTTTTTCCCCCGTTTCATTTATTTGCTAGAAAATATTACATTACATTATGTCTCATTAATTGTGCTGAGGCTGAGGGACCTATACATTGTCCGATACAGTACAAATAAGGTAAACACACATGACTATACACATCAATGGATTTAATTATATGAAGCTATAACAAATGAACAAGAGGAGAAAACAGGAAATAATAGTCCAATTATAACGGAACTTTCTCGATGCTTCAGGAGAGGGAGAACCTGTGCGACGCTGAGGAGAGATGTGAGGGTTTAATCAAGAGCAAGATCCACATGGAGGCCAAGGTGAAGGAGTTCTCCGAGAGGCTGGAGGAGGAGGAGGAGATCAATGCCGAGATCACGGGGAAGAGGAGGAAGCTGGAGGACGAGTGCTCGGAGCTCAAGAGGGACATCGACGACCTGGAGCTCACCATCGCCAAAGTGGAGAAGGAGAAGTACGCCACAGAGAACAAGGTGGGGGCGGAGCCATGTCTTCGAAATAACATTGTGCGCAGTGAAACTGAAACTGTGTCGGTGTAGCTGAAGAACTTGATGGAGGAGCTGACGGCGCTGGAGGAGAACCTGCTGAAATCGGCCAAGGAGATGAAAGCTCTGCAGGAGGTGCACCAGCAGACCCTGGACGACCTCCAGGCCGAGGAGGACAAGGCCAACGTGCTGAGCAAAACCAAGCTCAAGCTCGAGCAGCAGGTGGATGATGTAAGTCACGTGTGTCAAACTCGTGTCCCGCGGGCCAACGGTGGCCTGCAAGATCATTTTATGTGGACCACGAAAGCTTAAAGACGCAGGTGTGATCGTCTAAAAACAAAGCTCTGAAGCAGTGGTTCTCAGCTGGGCTGGGTTTGGGACCCACCATCACCCCCTAATGACAGGGTGCCACCCAAAATAAGGAAAATTATAAAAATGATCATTATTATTTTTATTGTCATGGTTGTTATTGTCACTATTGTTATTGTAATTTATTATTTGATTGTCTTAAAATGAAAGTCTAAAGCAAACATTGCCCATGTTAACTCTAGTGAATTACAAATGCCACTTTTATGTGTAACAATATATACAGCGTGTTTACATTTTTACATGTATGTAAATGCACATACAATATTTGTAACCCGAATAAATGATTATCCAGTATGAAGACAGTTATTTTACAATATGTTAAGCAGTAATTACATTTAGTCCCATAATTAAAAGCGGCCCGTTGAGAGCAGCCACGCTGCTGATGTGTTTGTGATCCCAGCTGGAGGGATCTCTGGAGCAGGAGAAGAAGCTGCGCGCTGACCAGGAGAGGTGCAGGCGGAAGCTGGAGGGGGATGTGAAGCTGTGCCAGGAGACCATCATGGACCTGGAGAACGACAGGCAGGAGATGGAGGAGAGACTCAAAAAGTAAAAGTTTTGTATTTCTGAGCAAATTCAAGGTGCGGTGTGTAATGTTTGGTGACATCTAGAGGTGACGTTGCACGTTGTATCCATCACCTCACCCTCACTCTTATGAGCATACAGGAGAGAAACGATGGTAATTATCATTCTTTCTTAATAGTTCCTTTGGAAAAAAAAAAATGTCTTCGTCCCTTCAGCCAAAAAGTAGCCTCTTCCCAAAAACCGCTGTAAAATGTTGCATATCAATATTTTTTTCTAATTGAAAAGACTCAGTCTTCTAGAACGACTTCAGCCTGAAATATAGATATCAATCAGTATGCATATTTTTAGGATTTTAACCCCTTCAATGCCAATTTGTTTGCATAACTCCAATCGTTTCTTAATGAAAGAAAAGACAAAAAACAAAGATCATTTCCATATAACACATTTCAAGTGGTATTTGATTATTATTATGATTAAGCTCTGAGATGGGTCAATGATGATTAGCAACACCATGCCCATCCTCTGGTTGGCTTCAGCAGGTTTGCTAGCTTTTTGCTCTCTGTGCACCAAGAATTTCACATTTGTACCAAACTAATGTAATTACTCATAAATGATTTATAAAAAAAAATGTATGCAAACATTGCGATGAATTGTCAGGGCAATTGAAAGGAGACTGAGGTGTGTTCACTGATGCAGCAAATGCAACTCCTTTCAGGAAAGACTTTGAAATCAGCAGCCTTCAGTGCAAAGTTGATGATGAACAAGCACTGAGCATCCAGCTGCAGAAGAAGATCAAAGAGATACAGGTAGGATTCAAATCAGTGGTGATGTGATGTCGTATCTCCAGAACCTCACGGTGGTGTCATTTCCCGCTGCAGGCTCGCACCGAGGAGCTGGAGGAGGAGATGGAGGCCGAGCGCTCGGCCCGGGCCAAAGTGGAGAAGCAGCGCTCAGACCTCGCCCGGGAGCTGGAGGAGATCAGCGAGCGGCTGGAGGAGGCGGGAGGAGCCACGGCCGCCCAGGCAGAGCTGAACAAGAAGCGCGAGGGTGAGTTCCACCGGTTGCGCCGCGACCTGGAGGAGTCCACGCTGCAGCACGAGTCAGTGGCGGCCACGCTGCGCAAGAAGCAGGCGGACAGCGCCGCCGAGCTGAGCGACCACATCGACAACCTGCAGCGGGTGAAGCAGAAGCTGGAGAAGGAGAAGAGCGAGCTGAAGATGGAGATGGACGACATGGCGAGTCACGTGGAGAGCATCCTGAAGAGCAAGGTGAGGGGAGAGTCTGCCTTTAAAGGTGCAGTGTTTAAGATGTGGTGACATTTGGTGCCCCTCTGAACATGCAGGAGAACCTAGGGTAGACTTTGGTTGTCATTGAAACTCAAAAGATGTTAATTACGTCTAGATTTTAATTTTTTTTTTTTAACCAGCATGTTGGCATGAAGTATTGGAAGAAGTCTTGATGCCTGATTGTGCCTGATTTTACTCTGACAGGTGGAATGTATGTGACATGTACCTCCTTCCTATTACTTCACCTTTATTTTGATAACCGGGTCATGCTTTCAAATTTTCGCTCATGTGTTATGAGTGAGGATATCGGGCCGGACAGAGCTCATGGAGTGGACAGGAAGAGAGACAAGGAACAGTGGGGGTTGGGGGAGAAGGGGGGTGGACAGATGGGGGGGGGGGGGGGCACTGCACCATTGCATAGATTGCTCAAAATATGACCGTGCGAGCAGGTCCCACCTACCGGAAATCCTCTCGGCCCCCCTGCACCCCCGATCCAGAGACCCCTGCCCCGACACGCCCAGAGCCCAGCCCAGGTCAGCCCAAGAGCCCAGCTCCCCAGCGCCGAGACCACTGCATCAGCAAGAGTGAAGGCCCCCCCCCCTGCACCCACCGCAGCCCCGCGCATTAAATTCCCTTTAGATATCCAGTTCAAGAGGATTGTTTCCTTTGCGAGGCTTTAGGGCAGTGAGAAGCGTGAATGGTCTTTTTAGAGTGATGTTAGTTAAGCCCCCTAGAATACAGAGGGATGGGGAGAGTGGGATTGGGATGCCGAAACATTACTTCACCTTTATTTTGATAACCGGGTCATGCTTTCAAATTTTCGCTCATGTGTTATGAGTGAGGATATCGGGCCGGACAGAGCTCATGGAGTGGACAGGAAGAGAGACAAGGAACAGTGGGGGTTGGGGGAGAAGGGGGGTGGACAGATGGGGGGGGGGGGGGGCCCTGCACCATTGCATAGATTGCTCAAAACATGACCGTGCGAGCAGGTCCCACCTACCGGAAATCCTCTCGGCCCCCCTGCACCCCCGATCCAGAGACCCCTGCCCCGACACGCCCAGAGCCCAGCCCAGGTCAGCCCAAGAGCCCAGCTCCCCAGCGCCGAGACCACTGCATCAGCAAGAGTGAAGGCCCCCCCCCCCCCCCCCCCCCCCCGCCCCCCACCACTGCATCAGCAAGAGTGAAGGCCCCCCCCCCCCGCACCCACCGCAGCCCCGCGCATTAAATTCCCTATAGATATCCAGTTCAAGAGGAATGTTTCCTTTGCGAGGCTTTAGGGCAGTGAGAAGCGTGAATGGTCTTTTTAGAGTGATGTTAGTTAAGCCCCCTAGAATACAGAGGGATGGGGAGAGTGGGATTGGGATGCCGAAACATGCAGACAGCCCTTGACATACCTTCTGCCAGAAAGTGTTCTCAGGTGTGCAGAACCATACAGTGTGGAAGCAAGTGTCTCCTTTGTTACTAGAACAATGCTGGCACATATTAGATGGTACCAGGCCCATTCTGAACATCCTTTGCCCTATATAATGTGTTCTGTGAGGGACTTTGTAATGTATTAGTTTGCACTTTGCGTCATGCTAAATGCATTTGTGTAAACCTTGGACCAAGAGGGAGTTGTCTATGCTTGATAAAAGTATGTATAGTTTTGGTCTGTGTTAAGTTTAACAGGTGTTCCACAGGTATTGGTGTTTGTAACCCTAAGTCCTGCACTTTAAAAGTTGCCCCGATGACTGATTTCAGTTGCAAGTATTCAAATGATTTTTTGTAGCAGATCCCATGCAGGGTTACCAGGTTTTCAAAGGATATAAATGAGCCATCGTGGATTATATGTCCCAGCTGTGTAACATCTTTGTTACACCATGTTGCCAGATCTCGGGGTTTTCTGTTTTGCAGGATTTCCTAATTGTTCCAGAGTGGTGTTTGCCTGCAGGGTGTTATTGGGGTCTTGGTTAATTTCAGGTATTCCCACCAGGCTGTCAGAGTAGTGTTAATACTTATATTTTTAAAACACATGTATCGTTTTATGGTGACGCTGATAAATGGCAGGTCAGAGATGCAAATGTCTCTGCAAAATGCCTGTTCAGTATCTAGCCAGGAATGATCTCATGGGCTGGATGTCAACCACCTGATAATATACTTTAGCCCGTTTGCCAAATAGTAATAATTAAAGTTTGGTAGTTCAAGCCCTCCCAGATTCTTTGCTTTCTGTAGCATCTTTACGTTTTTTACGTGGTGTTTTATTCTTCCACAGGAATTTAGAAATGCTCGAAATTAAGTGCCTTGAACCAGGCAGGCGCTGGCCGGGTGGGAATCTTTGAAAAGAGTTAGTTAACTTTAAGCAGAATCATCATTTTGATCATTGCAACTCTTCCCAAGAGTGAGATTGGTTATGAGTTCCACTGCTCCAGATCATCCTCTATCTTTTTTAGAAGCGAGGAGTAGTTCAGTCTTACCAAGTCTGACAGCTTGGAGGAAATGTTGATACCCAGATACCTAATGTCTCCTGATTGTAGGGGGGTGGATAGAGCGCCCTGCAAGTCACTGTTGATAGACAGTGCAGTTGACTTGCCCCAGTTCACAGAGTAATCTGAGATGGAGGAACATTTTTTGATTAGATTAGTTGTTTCTGTGAGAGTAGTTGGTGAATTTTCCAAGAAAAGTAACATATCATCTGCATAAAGGCTTATCTTATGGTTTATGTTGGTCGTCTGAATCCCTCTGATGTTTTGGTTTTGTCGTATTTCTGCTGCTAGAGATTCAATGAATGAGACGGTGCGCATCCTGGTTCCTCTCTGCAGAGAGAAGCTTGGAGAGATTATGTTGTTGGTTCTGACCGAGGCACTAAGTGAGTTATATAAGGTTTTTATCCGAGTGATGAACTGATTACCAAATCCAAATGTATGTAACGTAAATATAAGAAATTTCCTGCTAACTTGATCAAATTCTTTCCCTGCATCTATAGATATTATTGTTACTTTTAGTGGAGAGATCTATGATGTTGATTAATCTGCGTGTATTGTCGACTGATTGTCTACCCTTAATGAAACCTGTCTGGTCGGGGTGTATAACGAAAGGACTCATTTTGTCCAGTCTCCTAACAGGGGCTTTGCAGATCATTTTAAGATCTGCATTGATTAGAGATATTGGTCGGTAGCTTGAAGTTAGCGTGGGATCTTTGTCTGGTTTCAGAATGAGGGTAATGTTAGCGTGGTTCATGTTGGGTGGTACTATGCCTGTGGTTTGTATATCTGTTATCAGTCCGATGAAGATTGGTACTAGTGTTGACCAGAGTTCTTGGTAGAATTCAGCAGGGAAA
>JAFBJT010108043.1:19792-32090 GCA_016785325.1 Chascanopsetta lugubris | reverse complement strand
AACTTCTCCTCGGCTGCAGCGTCGGCTGCAGGGCCCCGGTAAAGCCACTGTTTTCTCTCAGATATCCAGACTCGGCAGGAAATGAAATGTCCGACGTGCAGGATGATTGAAATGTTGCTCACTTAATGATCTTGGGTCAGTTTGCATTGTTTTTTGTAAGATATGATTGAAAATGGCTGAGTTGTTGGTTTCTCGGTGAAAGCGGCGACAAGAGGAAGTGAGGGTCCGCTCTTCGTGAATGGTGTTTTGGTCGATGAAGACTTCCGTCCATTACCAACACCGCTGAGTCTTTGGGTCTGAGGCAGAGACTGTATATCAAGATGGGCGGAGCGTTCGTGGCGTCATCCATAGGTTTCTGCATTCATAGTGCGTAAGATGCTCGGAAGTGGGCGGTTCACTGAGGCTTAACTCCTCCTACTTCCTGGTTCATCCAAAAACGGGCAAAGAGGTGGAGCACAGGCGGAGCTGGGCCGGACCCCTGCTGCCGTCGTGGCATTGCACAGAACATGCTAGGTCAGTCCAGGTGTCACTCAAGAGGCCACGCCCCTTCGAATGTAATCTGTTGGAGACCAAAACAGTAGTTTGGACCAAGCCTTAAAACTCCAGGGAGTCTACGGGGATTGACTCGCTTTTGGAGTTGGCCTCAAGTGGCCACCCCGTGAACTGCACATTTGTCCAACTTCCTGTATTGTGTCTCATCCGTCAGCCCTGGATATTGCCGCTTGGGTGAGACGTACACCCTGAGCGTGTCACCAGCATTTAGCAGAGCTGATGTATGAACACACACACTGAGCCTCAGTTCAGGGGCTGCCTCCCACTGAGGAAACAGTCTTCACGGCCCACGACGACCACCTCCTTGTCTTAAATGTGAGCCGAAATGATTTGATCTGGTCTTCGGAGGATTTCCACGACCCAGCCCTTGCATCGCAAGAGAGTGGAAGTAGGACAAAGTCTCAATGCCAACATGTGTTGAAAACCGAGTTTTCAATATTTCAGGGATGAATGGATGATTTGAGGGAGCTTTGAAAATGGGACAACGCAGTGATGCAGTCTCTGAATCGGGACACGGCCTCTGAGACAAACACCCATTCACACACTCGCTCGGTCAGTGTCTCCAGTTAATCAACACCAACCTGCCTGTGTCTGGACTGACTGGAGTTACCCTCAGGTCCAACGCGCCAACTCCAAGCTGACAGGCTTGATCAGCCCCGTGATTCAAAGACCTCTCTTGGCTGCAGAAATCGGCGAAACACCAGCAGAAGAACAGAACCTGCTCTCACTCATTAGCCCCGTCGCTCTCTCGTCTGCGCCGCAGACTTTTGGCATCACTTTTGCATCTTTTGTTTTGTGTTCGACTGATGAAACGATGGAAAATTGGGCCGCAGCGGGGTTGCGAGCATGCCCAAAATATGTCAGGGCGATTTTTTTTTTCTTTCCCCCTCCGGGCTGAATCCAGAATGTGGCTCGGTGTAGACTTTTCGAAAAGGAAAACCCACGCCCTTTCTCCGTCTCCGAGTTCTGCCCGTGCTGCAACTCTTTCGGCCGTGGAACTGGTCCGTTCGCTGGGACCCTCCGAAGAAGTGGATCCATGTTTATGCACATACCGTTGTGCACGTGTGCTCTCCCGAGGGTAAGCTGCTGCAACTCCGTCTGCCCCACTTTGAGAAGCTGCAGCCCTGTCATTAACTCCAAAACGTTTGCTTGCATACTGTGGCTCACCAACGCCGCTATTCACAACCCCCCACCCTCCTCCATCACTCCAGTTTGGCTTTGAGGGGAAAAATTGATGTGACAGGGGAAGCAGGTTGCAGGCAGATTTTGACGGAGCTGCCAGGTTTTTCGCAAGGAGGATAAATCTTCAGAGGACCACCGCCACTCTGCCGCACGTCCCGGTTCTAAAAGGGCTTAGCTGCTTAGGAACATCAGTATTAATGATGTTTAATATGGAGGATGACGAAGGTGGAGGCTTTGGGAACGTAAGGAGAGCTCCCCCTTTTTTTAAGCTCGCAGCCCCCCCAGACGTACGGCTAGCTGCTATTTCTGGTGAGGGGATTAGAATTAGATTTTTCTGACACATGAGAATTTCCATGGACAAGGAGCAGCGGAGGAGCAGGCCCCCCCCCCCCCCTCCCCCCTGCGCCACCGGGGGGGGCGAAATCTCGGATCTTCTTCTCTAACTTGTGAATGCTGGTGAGCCAAAGGGCAGAGATGTCTCAGGGGGGCTAATTGGAAGTGACACAGTTGGGAAGCTCGACGGGCTGTTGTGTCTTCAATCGCTTACCGACAGAGCTAAGGGAGCAGAAAAAAAAACAAAACAAACAACACCTGATAATTGAAACATTCATTCCCTAATTTTGCGGGAACCTCGCTGAGAAATAGAAAATAAAGTGTGTGCCGAGAGATGTGATCAGATCCCGGTGATTAGCAGGAACAGGGAGCGGGAACCAATGAGGCGCACAGTTGGTGAGGCAGCGCATGCAAAGAAAGCTCATGGTTCACTGTCTGATGCCAGTATCATCCTGCTTTTGTGCCCCCCCCCCCCAACACCCCCCCTCCACGCCCCCACTCCACTTTTCTCCACTCCTATTGTCCACTAATGAAGAGGGTCTTCTTTTTTCCCCCCACTGAGGCCGTCCACAAATAAAACACCCACTTCCCCCCCCCCCGTAATTTGATTCAATCCAATGAAAGGGATTAGAGCCGAAAAGGATTTATCAGCACTTTATCTCATTAGCCGCCGACATGACGTTTTAACAATAACTAATATTGTTGTTAGTCATGTTGTTTACCTCCTTTTAAAATGCCATTTCCGTCCCTGTTGACTATGCGCACCCCCCCCCCCCCCCCCCCCCCCCCCGCTTTTGCCCCCCCCCCCCCCCACTCACCCACCCACTCCTGGTTAATTGCTAATGGCAAAGGCCCAGAGAGCTTATAAGTCTGAGTGTGAGGAGATGGTTCTGGCTCATGAATCAAAGACTTGCGATCTTTCTGTGCTGCTCACATTAAACAACTGCTCGCACTGTATTTTCTTACTTATGCAGCCGCGCCGACTCTAAACAAGCGTAGCACAGACGGGGGGGTTTACACATTAAAAGATTTTCGACTCGCACACATATGCACATACACGAAGGCAACCTAGAAAAAAAAAACCCAGCCTTGTCGTTTTGTTGGATGTTTCCAAGCCGAGCTGCTCACAGCGGGAGGAGAGAAGCTTTTTATCACTGGCTTTCAACGGCCAGAACTTTTATGAACCTAGTTCTTTATTCTCCTGCCTTTAATGTATGCCGTTGTCTCCTCGCCTGCTTTCGTCTCAGCCTCGTGACAGGCAGTTGTGCTCTGACATTTGTTTTGACAGGCCCCCGTGACTGGATGATTGGTCTGCCGCTACAACGGTGGTTAAATATCAGGGATAGTGATGCGAGCCTGTGGCATCTTCCAGTCAGGAGGTGACCTAGTGTTCTCCTGAATCTACTCCTACTTAAAGAAATGTCCCCGTATCACTTGAGCTGTTTGCGGACATGGATGAAGTCCAGCTGAGGAGGGATGGGTCTTCTTTTACGCAGCGGGAGACTCTGAAGTGCTCAGATCAAGGGTGGAGTCTGTCTGTAGGAGCCAGGATGTGATCATAGACTGATGGATGTAGTGACGTCACCCACAGGTTTCTGCAGACTGCTCATGAGGCTCGTAGTGGGCGTCGCCAAGCCTGGCGGTTAGAAAATAATCCCCCCCCCCCGGTATAGTTATTATGACAACAATTGTGACTGATTGAGACCAAAACCATTGTTTGTACCAGGCTTAGTTGACCTCTATGGGGATTGACTCACTTTTGGAGTCCGCCTCAAGTGGCCACCCTGTGAACTGCAAGTCTGTCCACTTCAGCAGCTGCCTGAGCATTGGCGTACATCATTGAAACCTCTTGAATCTTAATAATAACTTCAAGAGATTATCTCAAATCCAGCAGCTTGAGGTGCAGCCGAAGCTTAAAGAAAGAAGACCAGATCCGCGCAGTCAGACTTTAAAGACCCTGATGCCAAATTTGGAGACGTGTTTGGGAAACACTGGTTATGTTGACGATAAAATATGCCAAAGTCTAATGCTCTGTTATGATCTGTACTCCGCGGTCTCTCCAAACATTACTCCTCCCCACCCATTGTTTGCTTTTTTGCTGTCGTCCAAACCTCGCCGTAAATCTCATCCTCATCCCACAAACCGCCGCAGATTCGAAACTCCAAATATGTATTTAAATCCACAGACGTCTGCGCGGGCTCAGCTCCTGGCGCAGGCCGTCGCCCCACTGACCCTCCTGAACTTCCAGATTTCAGCGATGGCCGTGCGTGCGCCGAGTTGTCTCCGACACCCGAGATTGTGTTTCAGATCTCAAATCCGCGTCTGAGACGGTCTTAATTCATACACCGCTGCGGCTCACTTCAAGGGATTAATAGGCTTATGATACAGACCGGCTGCCAAGTCCAACCGAAATCCCCAAATCATTTATAAACTGGAAGGAAAACAATGTGAAAGTGCCAAACGCAGAGTAATGTAATCTAATGTTTTACTCCCTACCTCGCTGCTCTGTTTCCACACATAATAAAACGCTAATTAGTTTTTGTTGTTTTTGAAATGAAGAAAAGACAAAGGGATTTTTTCACCAGCGACAAAACAGTACGCGACTTCAACACTTTGCTTTTAACATATTTTGTGCGGCAATGCACCTTTATTTGAAAGCAAGGTTCCAGGTCGCACCTGACACTTAGCTGCTCTTTAATGTGACACTTGTAGCCGTGAAGGGATGTCCAGCCAGCACCGGTTGCGCTTGATGGTTGTGAGTGTAAGCAGCACACACACACACACACACACACACACACACACATACATACACACACACACACACTTCAATCCTTGTTAGGACACTCAGTGACATAATGCATTCGCTAGCTCCATGACGTCACCCGTAGGTTCCTTATGAGGCTGGGTGGGTCGCGGGTGGGTCAGTCTTTCTACTCGGTCCTCACTCTGTGGACTTTTTTAGTTGGTCCCCATAAAGTACAAGAACACACGAAGACTCAACCTCCCTACATCACAACCAAGCCATGTGTCAGCTAACAAGCTAGTGGAGTTATGGCTATCAGAGCCAGAGCTGGAAAGAGCAGCTGGTAGTTCTTTTTGTGTACTTTGTCTCCCGAGTGATGACACACTGTTGCCTCTGTATCAGCGCTGAATAGAGATACTGCTCTCAAGCGGGAGCATGGGCTCAGAGGAGAGCACAAATCTCACATGCGTCACACCGATATCACTTTCCCCGGGAAAGTGCAACCTGAGTCATTTCTGTCTGTAGCTCTTGAAACGGCCTCTTTACTCCCGCATGTTAAAGTGATTTCAAACAAAAACGCCTCTGTACGGCGCGAGCGCCGACCAGACCCGGAGACCTACGAGGGTATATCACAGACCAAATATGAGGCCAGGCAGGTCTATCTCCCCTTTTCAAGATGCCACGTCAACACCGCTCTCGTCCAACAAAAGACAAAGGCCCCGATGTTTCATTCGAGGCATCCGAAGCCGAAATAGAATCACCACCGGCGATAAAGTTCCCAAATCTCCCCGAAAAATATTGCCTCGACCCGCCGAGAATGTCAGTGGGATCGGAATCATTTTTGCTCTTGATAAAAATGTCAGGAGATACGGCCTCTAGAGAACCCCCCCCCCAAGAACCCCCCCCCCCCCCCCCCCGGTGTACGGGCTATATTTTATTGAGCGAGGGCGCTGATCTGCTACGTCCTTGAAACGGGGAATAAAAAGCCCCAACGAAGGAAATATACGACCGGGAGGAATTCGGCGGGCTAGTCAGAACGGTGTGTGCAGTACAAGTCGAAGACTCTACATACGGTGATCTGGTGGTGTATCACAGGTGCTTTGAGGTGTTAGAAAAGTGTCACCAACACAGGGGAATCTATAGTCTATTTCTATGTCATTGTCGAGGTTAATACCACAACTGCATCTCCGAATGTGAAGGGAAATTGAATGGCATCACTGTGCAGTGGGGTACAAGCATTTATTATTGATCAGGGACATTTAATGTCTATTGCATTAAATATTAATCTAGGGCTCTGACAGGTTTTTTTGATGAAGTGAGATCAGAACAATAGGAATTTTTTGTCCTCTCATGCCGAGATGATAAACCAATTATCTTGCGACCACTTGCAGATTTTTTTTAAAAATTTCTTCAAAGCAGAGTCAGCTTTCGAAAACTGTGGATGCAGAAGCAGGATAAAAAAAAAAAAAACCCACTATGTGCTATAGTTGTTCCATGTAGCCAGAGGGATGCGCTTGCCTCGCCGGCCAAGCTGGTTGAACACTTCCCACATCAGCCTCCTCCGCTGCCGCCGCCGAAGCGGCAGCCGATCTGAAATATCAAATAATTGGCCGCGTTGCCTTCTGGGAAAAGCTTCTCCGTTTCGTTTTCTGCCTGATTGGCTGTGTTTACACCTCTGTGCCAGCATCTTGTGCTGTGGAATGTCCATAAATGACCAATAGCAACCCGCAGAGAGGATAGGCACATGAAATACATTCGACTCCGTGGCCCTTTCCTGTCAGGTCCACCTCGGTATGCAGCATATCCCTGAGTAACTGCATTGTTCCTGCCCCCTGAGGTTGAACTGTAACATACAACGTGTAACACAATATCGCGGCGGTCCAGGCCAAATGAAATTATAGAAACCGCAGGGGTCTTAACGCCACCTCTGGAGCTTGACGGCGGCATGAGCAGTAACTTTAAAGACATGTAAATAAATTAAATCAGCTCCTCTGTTGTGGTTTCCCAAATGTTGCCGGGGGGCTCTTTGGCACATGCCCTGCTCAAGAGCCATACCAGCACAGCCAGGAGCTTTGTCCTTGTGTCGGCGTTGGGGGTCCTTGCCAGCTGGATCGCGCCCAGTGCCTCGAATCCTGTGCTCTTCCACTCCTCCCCACTCTGCCGCTCTCACTGGTTTTCAAGAGGCTCCGGCGAAATGAAAGTGCATCCATTCGAGGAGGAGCTTTGGGATGAAGAGCTCGTGTTTCCAGGGGAGGGTTCTTCTCTCCGGAGGAGCATCTCTCCACAGCCATTGTTGAACGGCGTGGGATTGACAGGACACATCCGGGGGTAGATAATCCCTGATGTGCCGCGTTGTCCCTTTTTTACTCTTTAGTATTCCATTGTACTCGCAGGCCTGCCACATGGATATGACGATGATGAACTATCTCATCTGCCATGGAGGCATCGGGTCAAACTAATGAGATGGCGGCGTCCTTCTTGCTGAGTCCTGCTTAATGGTTCTTAGAGACGCCGTCTTACCCCTCGCTGCTCACATTTCCGGTCACTGATGGTTACAAAGCAGACATTACTTCCTCCGGGTTGATTGATCAGCTAAAGTGCAAAGCACTCTTGCAGGCGTGTAATGCGCTGGTGCAGCCCAGCAGCTATTTTTCGCTCGACACCATGAGCGTGTTCGGAGTCAAGAGGGCAGAGGAATGTAGCCTCCTTCCTTCTGTCTCAGGATGAACTCGATTCGCTCCTTCGAGGTTGTATTTCGAGCACTCTCGCTCTTTATGTTTCTATTCCAGGCCTCTTTCACCTTTCCCCTAATTTTTCTGTGTCCTTCCTCCTCCTCCTCCTCCTCCTCCTCCTCCTCCTCTTCTCCTGCCGTCCTCTGGAAAAATAGATTGGGGCAGTGATCGGAGGAGTGGACGTACAGTACATGAGACCCGGTTCAGACAGACAGAGCAGTTTGTTAAAACGACAGAAATGGAGAGACACAGGGGCGGAAAGCCCGGCATCAACTGGGATTTAGTTTTGTCAAACAGGAAGTGGGGGAACCAAAGGACAGACGCAAAGGTTATTTCAGTCGGTTGCTCCGTGAAGTCATTGTTTTTACTGTCATAGACGCAGGCGAGCAGCATAGAGGGGTTTGTCAGAGGGAGCAGGACAACTCCATTTAACGTGCCTGGAATTCTCACAGCGCTGAAAACGCAACCTTACAGAACAAAAACACTACGTTACATACACTATAATTAGCAATATATATAGTGTATATCAATATGTTGTTGTTCTAAAAGGAAGGGGAGCCTATCGTCTGAGTTGAATGGATGAATTTTAGCGTAAAAAATGATTAATCACCCACAATTTTCACCCAACCCACCCTGGCAAAATAAATCTTTAAAAACGCGCTAAATTGTCAACATTTGCTGATTCCTGTGACTAACACGTAATTATTCTCCCCAAACAATTAAACTGAACCCATAACAAGCAATTTGATTGTATTGTGAATATTCAAGAGTTGGGCTATTTCCCTCTGCACTACATCAGCGGGGAGCAGTCACTCATTGTGCAGGTCATAAATCATCGGGAGCTGATTAGGGAACATTCTCCCTGTCAACACCGTTCCAATTTTTATAACATCCTCCATGGGCCATACTGAATAATTGAGCACATACTCTATATTTCATTAACCTCTTACACTGTGCTGGCTGGAGCCATTTGTCTTTGAGGAGAGGTCAGATGGAAGTGATGATGATGATGATGATGATGATGATGATGATGATGATAATGATGTTGTTGCTCATAGCGGCAACAAATGGCTCAAACCTTTGGCACTGACTTGCAAAGACAATATAGCCCTCAAAGTTGGCGATGAGCCATATGTGCTATAAACTGTTGTTGTTGCATTTGTTATCTACGCCTCGGAGGTTATGTTTTCACCTCCCCCCTTCCATTGATCGGCATGTTTGGTTGAGAATGCATGCACTCCCATGAAGCTTGGTGGAAAGACGGGACATGGGCCAAGAAAGAATTCAATGAATATTGACACAGACAAAGGGGATGTTTTCTTTAACATTGCGACATAGACAGGGGTGGGCAAGTATTTGTTACTGGGGGGCCAAACAAACTTTGTTACATCATTGTTATATCATTTTTTTTTTATTATTGAAAACGTCTTTTGGACTATGTATTATGTATTTATTTCAGAATGAATAAAAACATTTTAACTTTAATTTTGAAGGCTAAGAAAAAGCACACTGGACAGGAAACGAATGGGGGTGGTTTTCTCAGGTGGGACTTTTATTTTGAAGGCTAAGAAAGCGAGATGGAGGTGCCATGAACGAAGGCTACCGTACACAGCTGCACTTCCTCGCATGTAAACATCAAGCATGACAGAATCACACACACACACACACACACACACACACACACACACACACACAAACAGGAAACGTAAGCATTTCAAAATAAAAGCATAGTTTGGCAAAATGTTTCTAGGCTCATGTCACATTGAAGTAAAAGCAGTTGCGAACACATTCTTTGCCATTGACAAAACAATAAACGTGTGAATGGGTGAATCACCGCTCAGACAGATGCTTAACAGATGGCGGCGGCTCCGCTTCGCTGTATCACCGCCGACACATGTTGTAGAGGGCGTGTTCGATGTCACTGCTCCGTCCTGTACTTACACCGAGCAAGGCTTTAGTCACCGGCGAGGCTTCGAACCAGCAACCTTACTCCATTCACCGTAAGGTATAAAAAAAAAAAAAACAGTTTTCCTGAGCCTGGCCACATGTTATGTGTAATTATGAATGAAGAAGATGGAGAGTGTACATCTGACCCGCGGCATATCTCCGAGGGAGTCGGAGACCATGAGTCGGCAGAATAAATGAATAAGTATGGATTAGATAGATTGTGTCTGAGCCCTGTGGGATGAAGTGGTTTGCTCAGTATTCACGCCTTGTTTTACAGTCGCAGAGGCGACCGCGACTTTAACGCTAGTTAATTATACTCTATTCTATTGGGATGGGGGGGGCGGGCGGGCGGGGGGGGGGGGGGGGGGGGGGGGGGGGGGGGGGGGGGGGGGGGTAACGGGTAGATAATGGGAATGAGGATCAATGGGTGATCTAATGGGGGGAGCTACTGGAGTTTGTCATTCAGCTCTCACCTCTACCCATGTGCTTTATGTGTCATATGCTATATGAACAATGACATAGTCTGTCATATCACGCTAGAGCAGGAATGCGCGCTCTTATTATGGGATTCCGACGCCAGGGAAGTGCAGTGGTGGGGGCAGCTGTTGGATTTATATTGTTTATATTTGTAATATTTTTGAATATTCCTATTTTTCTATTTCCAAAAGAAGTAAAAAAAATTCTAAGAAATTAAATTAAATAGAAAAAACAGTTATTAATTCATTTTGTTGTTTAAAAAAATATGAATTTAATTTATATTTTGCGTTCTCTCCAACTTTTTCTTTATAATCTTGAGTCCTTCATTTTTACTTTTGAATATGAATTTCGCTTGTAGTTTGACAATCTTTATATTTCTGAACAGAATTTTTTTTTAAAAATTGCTCAGATTGTTAAATAGAATCAAATCTTGAAATATATTGAATAAGGAATTGAGGTTATATAGAAAATATTTCTTTTTCAATCATGAAACACTTTGGATTTTGAATATATTTTAAATCAACTCGTTACGGCAAGATTTAGAATCGAATTTTGCCTCCCTGCAGCGCAACGCCCAGTCACTTTAGACTTAGATATCAAAGCCTTTGATTCACAGATTTGAAACAGATGCCCTTCACTCTGTGCCTTTGATCTGCGTGGTTGCAGCGATAGAGACGTTTCTTTGAAGCTCTCACAATTCATTTCAACTGGGAAGAAAAAATGCTTAAAAAGTTCTATTTCAACATCTTTAGAATGGCATAAATGTCCTGAATGAGCGGAATATATAGATTTTTCCGTGAAATAATAATAATAAAGAACTCGATAACTGTACTGTATTCACACAATAATATAGCAGCACAGCATTTCCAAGACGGGGGTTTATTTATGGTGGAGGAATCCACTATAATTGCCTGTCTTAGATTTCTTTAGCCTTTAACCCGAGGCGCATTATATTGCAAACTTCCGCATCCCAAAGAAGCAATGCGAGCACCCACTTAAGAGTAATTTATTTTTGTCCTCTTCACCACTTTGACTCGTGGACGTCTCATTTAATGTGAGTCAGGGAGTCGGGGAGTATCTCCTGCATCCTATTTCCCGGGCGGCCAGGAATAGAATCAAGAGTCGCAACGAAGGGGGACACAGCTCTCGTGGTAACTAATGTGTGGAGAAGAGTTGCCTCTGTCCCTGCAGGGAATTAGATCAGGGTTAGTGTGCAGCTGTGGGAGAGCGACTTCAGGCCTCAGTGGGTCACTCACACTCGAGACGCTGACGGGACAGGTGAGGGTGGCGTTAAAAGGCAGCTGAGGGGGCAGATCAGAGGTGGACGACGGGGGTCGGCACATGCATTTGTCTGCCGTGACGCAGCCATTGTCTGCATGACTAAACGGGACATGTGGTCCGGTCAAGGTGTTAATCTGTTGCTTCATGCTTGGACAGTCACTTTTTATAGTTTTGTCTGCATTGTTTTTGATTGAAAACAGTGTTTTCAAACTGTCCACACGGGTGTTCTGGTCATTTTTAGAGCCGTATTTTGGTTCAGACAGATTTGGAAATGAAAAAGAACGTGAGGGAAAACACTGTAGCACATACCCCAGGTCAGTAGGGGATGCTGTAACTTTTTTTATTTTTTAAATTTTTTTAATTTTGCCAATTACATCAATTCCATTGCCTTTTATTCTGCTCTGCTGTAATGCCATCACACACAGCCAGTGTGAAAGACCAGAAACTCTCAACTGTGCTGCTACGGTTCTGTGGTGCTCACGAAGCCAGTGCGGCCGAGGCATTACCCATTCGTACTCATAACTGTTTAATAGTAACCGTCTCTATTCTATTCATGGGACCCAATTCCAAAAATACTCATTATGATTCTGTAAAAGTGCCAGTGTCACATGGATGAAAGGCCAAAACACAACAAAAAAAATTCTATTCATAGCCATTTTCAGTATTTCTACAGAATCCCAGTCAAAAATATTACCCCAGAAAATACACATCACATGACCACTCTATATCTGTACTAGTACAACAGCTGTTGGCAAAGACAGCGTCAACAACACGTAGAACATGTTTACCCTCGTTGTGTTCTAGACTGACTGGCCGAAACTAATGTCATGTGATCGGTGAAGGTTTTTGCCCATGACATCATCTCCAAATGTCTTTTGAATTACTTTCCCTCGCTAAGTTTGTGCGTTTCCAAAGAACTATGTTGTTGTGTGTGTGGTTGTAGCCTCCGCCTGCATTTGGCTGCTTGCCTCCATATCCCCTGCGCTGAAGCCAGGCCCTGCGTTTGCTGTCTGCCTTAAGGAATGCTGGGAATTTGGGGTAAATATATTCA
>JAFBJT010108043.1:0-11580 GCA_016785325.1 Chascanopsetta lugubris | reverse complement strand
GGAAAGCAGCGAGACTCACAGAATGCTGAGTCATGGGCAGAACGAACAAAGCGCGGCCCCGTGACTCGGGGGAAAGGTTCCAACTCACACTGTGACGGGGAAGATGTTGCTGGCGGCTGTGATGGTCATGCACGTGCTGAACACCACCTGCTCGCAGTGTCCGTGCAGCACGCAGTCGTCCGAGTTCCAGCAGACGGGCAGCGTGAACGTGATGTTTATTTCTTCGTGGGCTTCCCGCCCTGACAACAACAAACAAACACCTGTGATTCCGCTGATCTCGGACCGAGATGTCACTTGGCAGCCTTCTATTTCTCAAGCCCACGCGGTGCCACAGCTCGCGCTCGCCCCATTTAATACTCTCCCTCGTTGTAATTGTTGAGGTGGGAATAACAACCGTCAGACAACAACATGGCAGAGGCCTCCGGAGACACGCCCACGTCCCCCAGAGGCCGTGATTAGATCCTAAAAGCTTTCGAGCAGCCCGAGCGCAGGAAGTCCCACAGGTGCGGTGATATGATCGCATGTGGCATCAGAACTCTCCCCTGACGAGGACAAACAGACCGACTGCGCAGATTAACAGATTATCAACACAGCTTGGAGGAGATGTGCGGATCCAGAGAACAACAACAAACAGAGGAAGCCATTCCTCTGCTCTGCTTTCCATCTTGTCTTCTTGATCCAGCTTAAAGGTGCAGTGTGTGAGATGTGGTGACCCCTAGTGGTGAAGTCACATGTTGTGTCCATCACCTCACCCTCACTCTTCTGAACATGAGGAGAACCTGTGCTCCACTTCAGTTCTCGTTAGAACTCAAAAGATGTTCAGTACGTCCACTTTTACTACTGTAAAAAACATGGCCGCCTCCATAGAGAGGAGCCACTCATGTAAATATACATGAATGGGCTCATTTAATGGTCATGGAAAAAAGTACAACATTTAGGTGATTATGAATTCATGAAAATGTCAGTATAACATTGTTTTGTAATATTTCTGGAAGTGACAAAAATGACAAAATCTTACAGACTGCACCTTTAAAATGTATCGTCAGGAAGCAGATCAATCATTTCTAAACTCTCCTCGCTGCAACAACTCAGACTATGATTTAAAAGCCAGTCGCTTCTCTGTTGTGGTTTAAGTGTGAAATAGTTTGAATACGTTTTTAAGGAAGTTATCGACACTTTTGAGAAAAACACTTTCTCTTCCTGTTCGACCTCAGAGACACACAAGCATTTGTTTTGACCATCGTAGTGTTTCGTATAAAACTCTTTTAGAATCCACACGGAGCTGCATGTTTCATGCAAAAGTCCGTAACAACTTTAGTGACTCGGAGTGAAAGATGAACGAGGAACAGGAAGTCTGGTCTTGGCAGGAATCAGTGTAATGTTGCACATTGAGTAACAAAGCTAAATGATCTATTTACTCGGAGTTGAATGATTTAGAGTTCACACAAGTTCCTGGATCCGAGCAAGAGCTCAAACACAGGAAAAGCAGAAAACTAAAAAAATGATCTTTATTTTGGTGCTGGAAAAACAATAATATTCAAATTCATCCTCAACAAATAATGTCCTTACGGGCGACACCTGACAGACGTGCGGTTTCATTTCATATTCAGCGTCGGAGCCGAAACTCAAGTCTGAGAAACATCAAGGATGCAGTCACTTCCTGGTTCCTCTGCGCAACTTCACAGAAAACCATTCATCAGTGACGGGCGTCTGACACCACAAGGGACAAAAGTAGAGGTTCAGATGAATGTGTTTTCTAATCCAGTGGTGTTTACTCTTCAGGTCGTCTCTTTGACTTTAGAAACCTTTAAAAAAAACAACCTGAAACCGGCTGCAAGGCTGAGAGAGAGCAGGTTAACAAGGCTGCTGCTGTTTCTTCTCTTCGGCTCCGCGCACACCTGCCATTAAAGTGCATCAGGTGTAATCTGATGAGGACTTGAGAGCTTTAGGTACAAGTGTCAATGCATGGTCCTATTCCACAGTCATGTGACTCAGATTGGATGTTCTCATTCATTCATGCTCCTTCAGTGTTTGATCCTAAACATCTCATCTCATCCAGAGGAAACCGTCCTCTCTTTGTTTGACCCATGTTTTCTTATCATGCGAACAATCGCAACTTGAACAGCAAAAACTAGCTTTTCCTCTTCCTCTTCCTCTCTGTCTTTTAACGTCTAGCCGGCCAATCCTCTGCTGCCCTCTAGGGTTAGGGTTGGGGTTAGCAGCTTTCATTTCAGAATGATCTCCCCTCTTCAAAACCAGGGGGTATGATTTTCTGTTGTTGTTGAGGATGCAATGTTTATCAGATGCACGGCGCTAAGCGGCTAATTTTCGAGTGTAGCCAACGAGACGTGTTCGCCAATGAGCTGCGTATGTGAATGTATCTGGGTCACACGAGCAAATGGTGCGACTGATACATATTTACTGTTCTATCCAAACACACGTTCAAATCATTACATAAATAAACGGAGACTCACCAGAGAGTCCGACCTGCTGCCCGAGCACCGTGGCGTACAGGTGGGTGATATTGCGCGAGTAGCCCCCGAACGGGCGCTGAGGGTCCAGCGTGAGCGTGATGGGGACGGAGATGTTGATGGGACCCGAGTCCTCCAGCAGGAGGGGGGACTGGGTGCTGGAGCGGGCCTGGCCGCTGGTCACCAGCATGCTCTCGGGCGTGGTGGACTCGTTCAGGCCGTGTTTTATGGTCTCGTTCTCCGACACGCAGAAGTCCAGCTCGTTGAAGCGCAGCAGGAAGGTGTTCCAGTCCTGATGGAGCAGAGGGGATTCGGGGAATTAGAGGATTCCGACACAAAACTCGTTTTCCTGAGTCACGTCTTTCAAAAGCATCATTTGAATGAGCTTCCTGTTCGGATTCACAGGCAAAGCTTGATTTCCATATCCAGTCTGCACACGACTTCAACTCTGCGATCACATGCAGTGCACAGCTTTGCGCGGTGCCTTGATTCAATCATCTGGATTAGAAAAGGCAGGAGAAGTGATACTCTGAATCCACTATGTGTTGTTGTGGCCTCGGAGGTCATGACTCTACATTTACGGGAAGTATTTCAGAGCGTAAACCTCATCAGGAACTACGTGGGTGGGTCTCACCTCCATCAGCTCCGGGGACTTAATCTCTTTAATCTTGAAGAAGTAGCCGATGGTCAGGAAGGCGATGGCCACCGCGCTGACACTGATCATAAAGATGACCAGCGGCGGGCGGTTGTTGATGTAGCTCCTCAGGTTCTCTATAGGGTTCAAGAGGTACACCTGCGCACAGGGACGATACACAATGGGTACAACAATGACAACAGTGCTACACAATAAACCTTGACGCACCCGGTTAATTTATTTATGATCTAGGAGTGGGAGTATCTGGTCGGTCACAGACAGGATCTAGATTACAGATGATTATAAACACACGTGTTCTGATGCTGCCTCTGTGGTTCTGAATGCAAATATCACCTGGTCTGACAGGATGTCACGTTAATTTAAGCTGTGACCTCACTGTTTGACAAAACACAGGTGCATTGTGGTTTCATATTCACATCAGCAGGAGGTCCCTTCCACCTCCATGTTTCTACAGGAGCCCGGAATGGACAAAGAAAACGGGTTTTCAGTTGTAGTAATAAATTGATTGGCTACCATTTGTTCTCCTAACGTCATTCAATCTTACACACTGTACCTTTAAATTCGAATCACCATCTGTTAAGGGCATTCAATTAATGGTCTGTGTTGCAATATTCTAAATTATTCATACATTCATAGTAGCTCTAAATATAGGTTATCAAAGTTATTATTGATCACTAATCCTCCTGAAAATCTGATGTCAGTCAGCCTGATTTCTCTATATGCTCATTTAAAGGTGCAGTGTGCAGGAACTGGAGTCATCTAGTGGTGTAAGTTGCATATTGCACCTATCAAACATGTAGGAGATCCCATGGCAGCCTTCAGTTCCCAGTAGAGCTCAAAGGGTGTTTAGTTTGTCCATTCTGAGCCACTGTACAAACAATGCAAATCATGCAGACTGCACCTTTACACAGTCCAGATGTACTGCAGCTGCTCCCTCCATGTTGACACACTGGGCACAGTGTTGTTCTATGACCCATGTGACTCCTGCTCCCTTCAAAACAAGGTCCTGATGGCAAAACTAATACTTTCATAAAGTACAAATCTAAATACTAAATCTTGTGAAACTGCAATGACTGGAACTGACAGTGGTTGGGTTTCAAACGTCTTATGTAAACAGCAGGACACTGACTCCAGTCCTGTTGGCTGTCAGCCACAGCCAGGTGACACAAGCTGTCAACACTGTAGCATGTTAAGCTAGCTACCTGGCCCTCTGTCAATTCCTGTGGGATGTGACAACCGTGGCATTTACGCGATCAGACTGTAAAATCAACAACAAATCAATCCGATTGATGATGGAAAAATGTCATAGCAGCACATCTCACCATTTTTCCTCTCTGTGAATGCGCTGGATGCTAGCAGGGAGTTTGGTGGCAGGCCACAATAGAAGGCAAGGAGTCCTGCTAGCAAAGCTAACTAGCCAGCTAACGCAGCTAGCCTTGTCCTGGTGGCCCTGGAGCTAGTCCCTGCTGGATACACCGCAGAGCAGGAGTCGGTGTTGGGCGGACAGGAGCAGGCGTTCAGCGTTGAAACCCTCGCGTACGCTCCTTCCCATTCTTCTGCCCGTGTTTCCGTGCGACTCCGGTGAGAAGAGTCTCTGCGCGCACACAGTCCTGGATCAACGTCAGTCAAATATGTGGGTCCGGTCCGCCGTCTACCCGCGCACTGCGTACTGGAAGAGTCGCAGCGCCGCCCTCCCACTATTCACGTACAGTGTGCGCTCAATTTGCTGGTACGCGCCCGGGTGGTTGTTGACCTTTACGCCGTTTACGTAGAAGAGAAGGAGTGGACGTTCTCCGCGTTTACACATTTTTAGAGGCTCTTGATGTATTACATTCCATCAGGAACAAGAAGATTGCTAATCATAACAACAACAACAACAGCAATATAACAATAATAACAATAATAATAATAATAATAATAATAATAATAATAATAATAATAATAATAATAATAATAATAATAATAATTGTATGTTCTTGATTATAGTGCTATTTTCACTTCTACACTTCTTCCATTTCGACTAAAGATAAATGATTTTTGTTTTCATATAGTATTCTGTGTACTTTGACTTGGTTGGTTGGCAGAATGCAGAGATCAAGTCATCCAGTCCAGCAGGTGGCGGTAGAGACAAGCAGTTTAACGTTTAAAGATCATGAGTTCCTCGTGATTCCTCCAGATGCATCAAGCTAAGTAGAGTTCATCATGGTGTTAACGGAAGTAAATTATATTTCTTTCAACATAAAAAAATATGTCAACAATGGCTATATAAAAAACCTCAAATTCGCTTTAGAAGCTACATTAATGATATATTTCAAAGTTTTTATTTAGTCATATTACATAAATATAGTCTTTGAGTCTGTTTATTCTGAGTTTTTTCTTGGCATTTGCAGAATTTATTTTATTTTGAAATACATTACCGGAAATGATACGTTTTTTCTGAATATCTCATTTCCTTGACCATGTTTCTGAGTCGTTGTCTAACAACAATGAAGAGGGACCAGCGTATTTAAACGGTGTTTCCAAACTTCTATAAGGTACAGTAGATAGATATTATGCGCTGGGGCTTTAGTGATACGTTTGTTTCTTCCGTGTAACCACTACACAGCGTGTAAGCGAGTTAGCTTTGCCGGCTGTAGGAGAAACAAGGGGGTGTGTTGCTAAAGCTAATCATCGAGTTAGCTCAACTGTGGTAGCAAACACGTAGCACCCTCAGCTGACGTCAATTATCGAATCAAACTAACTATATGTAAACGTTCCAACTGTAAACACACATCGTTTGTTTGAACTTTCGATGAATGTTTACGATAAAAGTAAAATGCATTGCGTGAAAGTCGCAGTTTGTGTTTTATAGCCTTTTTTCTAGCAGGTGAGCAATTAAGCTAGCTTCATGCTGGTTGTTTGGCGCATGCGTGGACGTCCAGTCCAATGCTTTACTCTTCACTTCATTCTTATTAGGTTCACAGTCTAAGATTCCCCTCAATATAATAAACTTTTCACCCCTTCAGCCGAACTCTGATGCCCTCAATACAGATTCCAACTAAAGATATTAGGGTCAACACACTCTGAATGAATTATGTAAGAGTGCCACATGTTACACAGAAAACACAATATTATTGTAAATGGTTGGCACTTACACAAGTGCATTCAATATTGTTTATTTAGATTATTCTGATTATTATTATTGTCACCACCACCTCTACCACTACCTTGCTTTGTTATTCATCCACTTTCACTGACCTTTGATGTCACACAGCTGTTGCACCAGCTAAGCCTATGTTTATTTCCTCTGTGACATGTTCACATTAAAGTTTTCACACAATAACACTTTAACTAAAGTGCTCTGGAGATTCAGCTGTCACGCTGCAATTTCGGGGAAATTTGCAATCATTTAGGTAGAAGTTCTCTCAGCATGAAGGTAGTATAAGAATAATCTAATAACAATAGAATATGTATATATTTGAATAACTATTGTTATTTATTGTAAAAGTATACATTTTGTGGCATATGTTCTGGAGAAGTTTGAGTATAATTCTGTATTTAAACCATGTATAAGTTTGCAAACACTCAAATCAATTTGAGTTGATCTGTTTTTAATATTTGTTTTCCTCTACTTTTTTTAAGGGTTATAATTGGACCATTATCTCAACTGGATGCAGAGACGTCTCTTTGCATTCGTTCCTAAGACTTTATGTGCAGGTTTACATCGTCTTCAAAAACCCATCAGGTGTCAGCAACGCGTCAGAGCCCGGAGATCCTCTCCTGTGTCCTCACACTTTGAGGACCAACCTCCAGCTGTATATTTGTTCAATTCCTCCGAAGGAATCTGTCATTTCTCCTCGGTTCGTCGTAAACACACCTTCCTCCACGACCACCTCCCCTGGCTCTCCCTTCAGCGGTGCTGCTCCAGCGAGCCAGACATGGCGGAACAGAGGTTCATCGTGGAATACGCCAAACGCGGGACGGCGGGCTGTAAGAAATGCAAGGACAAAATCCAGAAGGGCATCGTGCGCATCGGAAAGATCGTGCCCAACCCTTTCAGCGAGTCTGCCGGGGAGATGAAGGAGTGGTATCACGCCAAGTGCATTTTTGAGAAGCTGGAAAGAGCGAGAGCCACCACCAAGAAGATTGAGGACATCACGGACCTGGAGGGTTGGGAGGAGCTGCAGGACGAAGACAAGGAGCTCATCAATAAACTGGTTTCAGGTGTAACTTCAACACGAGATGTCAGAGTATGTAAAATATAGTCAGTAACGTACTGTGCTCCAGGCTAACCTGTTTAATTCCCGTGTGGCAGATCTCATGGCCAAAGTCAGTGCAAGTCCAAAGAAGAAGGTTCAAGCCAAAGTGAACACCTCTGGCCTGCTCATGGCGCCCCCTGCTGACCCGTCTGTAAATGCTCCGCGCAAGTTTTCAGGCTTCACAGGTAAGAATCAGCCTCCAGGGTCAGTGCTCAGTTGAAATGTTTCCTTGTCTAATGAAAAAAACGCTGCTGTGTCAAATCCCTCTCCTCCTCAGCTGCTAAGGCCGGGACGTCCAGCGCCGCCGGTCCTTCGTCCTCCGTCTCCAGCCAAGGCAGCGCCCTGTCCTCGCAGCTCTGCGACCCCCAGCACAAGGACTGTCTCTTCAGAGAGTTCCGGAAGCTTTGCGCCACGGTGGCCGAACACAACAGCTACAACACCAAGACGCAGATCATCGAGAAGTATCTGAAGAAGGGCACAGGCGGAGGTGAGTGGATTTGATTGTTTTGATCTTCCTGCTTCTGTTGACATCGTCCTTAAACGGAAAGGTCTCGATTCCATGATAAAATACTGGTCTGGAATGTCGTCTCGTGTCTTTGCAGATAAGTTCCACGGTGACCTTTACCTGACGGTGAAACTGCTCCTGCCGGGCGTCGTAAAAAGCGTCTACAACCTGAATGACAAGCAGATTGTAAAACTGTTTAGCCGTATATTCCGCTCCAACCAGGACGACATGGTGCGGGACCTGGAACAGGTCTGTAATCCCTTATCTTCCCCCTTAAAGGTGCAGTGTGTAAAGTTTCTGTCATTTTTGTCACTTCTGAAAACAATAACATACTGGCATTGAATTTATAATCATCTCAACGTGTTATTTTTTAAAACGTGCCCATTGTTATTTATTTACATGAGGAGGGGGGTCCTCGCTATGGGGGCCGCCATTTTTTTTTTTTACAGTAGCACAGGTGGAGGAACTAAACATCTTTTGAGTTTTAATGACCACTGCTTCTCCCGCATGCTCAGAAGGGCGAAGGCGAGGTGATGGATTCAACATGCAACTTCACCTCTAGAGGTCACCAAATCGTACACACTGCACCTTTAAGTCTCCTCGGCAGAACTCCTGCTCGGTAACACGTGCCCAGAATGCAGCCCGTGTGAAATACACTCCGGTTCTGCCTTCCAGGGCGACGTGTCGGAGACGGTGCGGATGTTCTTCGACGACAGTAAATCATTCCCTCCGGCTGCCAAGAGCCTGCTGACCATCCAGGAGGTGGACGCGTCTCTGACCCGCCTCGCCCAGCTGACCAAGGAGGACGAGCAGCAGACCGAGCTGGAGAGCATCGCCAAAAAGTAATTCAGGGCTGTTATGGTTCCCATATTAATTAGGACCCGGGGCAGTGAGGCAGCACAGATAATAAGGTGATTCATTTAAATCATAAGCAGTGCAGACCCGCTCTATTAAAACTCTTTATTACTCTTCCTTAATGCCTCCAAATGCAGCAAATCAAGGCAAGTCCCTTTTTATTTATACACGGCCAAATCATAACAGAAGTTATCTCAGGGCACTTCTCATATAGAACAGGTCCACACCGCGCGCTGCACTGCTTTATTCAGAGAGACAAGTGTTCCCGTAATGAGGCAGCGCCCGGCGACGGCAGCGGTGAAGAACTGCTCGGAACAGAACCAGGCTCAGGGAGGGCGGCCATTTTAATTGACTCCGCCTCAGTCTCATGGGTTTAGAGAATCGAAGCCAACGGCTGCTTTCAACCAGACGCTGAACTCCAGACTTTATACTGAGGAAGTCCCGACCCAGTAATATGGAGATCTTACATGTGTGTAACCTGTACTCTCTCAAATGACCACCAGAGGGCGGTAAAGAAAAAGAGAGCCTGCACTCTTGTGGGAACATGTCTCTGACAGTCGTGTCTTCTTTAGAACAGCATGGTATGTGAATTACCATGGATACTGAGTGGGTGAAGGTCTCTATTAGGCTCCACCCCCTTTGAAAAACTGCCATGGAAACAGGTTCTGTGATCTTTGTTACATTATATGAACAGGGAGATATTATTTTCCCATTCCTTCCCCCACTTTGATTTATTTTGTTGGTATCTGTTTCAGTTTATTTGCCTCAGGCCACAGACACACACACACACACACACACACACACACACACACACACACACACCAGACATTTGACACTCTTCCCTTGTTTCACCACAGAATCTGCAGACTGTTATTTCTCATCAATTTCTCGCTTTAAACCGACAAGTGTTATGAGTTTGAGTGAATGTTTTGTGCAGCACTTAATAAAATATGCGTTTGTGTTTTGAGATATCGACGTGGCAAAGAAGTACACGTGAAATACTGCATCACTGCAGAGTCGAAACTGATGGAAACAAAACTGGTTTTTCTTGTTGACTATGACCGATTTTATATCATATATGAATAAGTTTTAACATGTTGTGCTTCATAAAATCACGTCACAGTTTTTAACACGTTGTCGTCTGTTTGATTCCAGATGCACCAGCAACGACCTCAAGTGCATCGTTCGACTCATTAAACACGACTTGAAGATGAACTCCGGCGCCAAACACGTGTAAGTGTCTCTCAGCCCTTCGTTTAAAACTCCACATTCCTACTCCAGCCTTTACATTTCTTCAGATTATGATTATCATTCCTCCCCTTTAATTAGCTTGGACGCCGTGGATCCCAACGCCTACGATGCCTTCAAGGCTTCCCGTAACCTTGGCGACGTGATAGAACGGGTGCTGAGGAACCAGCAGGATGCGTCCAACGGGTCCGGACCCCGGAAGCTGCTGACGGTGGAGGCTTCTCTCATGACGCCCGTTCAGCCCATGCTGGTGAGCAAACTACTGAGGAAGTTGTTTTGATCTGCATCCGGGAGGTCATAGGTTCGATTCTCATTCCCATTACCCATCCCACTCTCTTTCACGCACGCTGAATCGTCAAGCTGGTGAAAAACATCATTTGGAGTGTGGGAATAGAACTGTCCTTAATCTCGCGCTGACACCTGTGGCTCTCTCTCCATTTTCAGATCTCATCTCTTTAAAATGACTTTTTATCCCTTTGCCCACACAAATCATCCACTGTTCACTTAGTGATGTCATTTTAATCTTCCTTTAATTCATCAAAGGTGACTAAGTGTTATATAATGATGATCATTTATTTGTTTACAGATGAGAAAAGTAAGATTGATGTGCTCTTAAGAGACACATTTAAATATCCTTTGTAGGGTTTGAACAGTGATTTCAATGCAAGTCGCAATCCCAAAAATGCGTTTCAAAGTAAAGGTAAAAGAAAATACTCTAATCTGACTTTGATTTAATGTTCAATCCGAGTCATTCTTCATATTGTTAACATCCAGCTCCTCTCAGCTCCTGAATCACCTGATTAAAAATGTGCTTCAACACAATGAGTCAAACTTAAGACGACGTGACCTCGGTGGAATGACCTCATTTATAATTGTTAAATCATTGAACATCAATTATCCAGCAGCCACGTGTTCCACCCTGAAATCCTCCATTTTAGCTTCAGGGCTCGGTGCCAAAACAAGAGAGTTATCTGTGAAAATAAAGGAGGTGAATTAGAAATGGATTTTCCATAAAAGGCCCTAATTCCTGCTTTAATCCCGTGGACTGTATAAAACAAGAGAGTTTCTGTGATAGGATTTAATGAGGATGCTTTTGTGCCAAATTCTCTTTTTGTGCGCGCGAGAGAAAAAAGCAGAGATTTCGATGAAAACATGGAGTTCAGAAGGTTGTGTTGGTTCTTCAGAGTAAAAGCACAAAGTGTTTCCAGCAGCTGGACGTTCCAGATAACTCTGCGCCGTAAACAACGCCGCTCCGCTGAAGCCACTTCCACAAACAGCCCAACTCATTCAGCGTGGTACGGAATGTTTTCCTCCAAACCCGCCGACCCTTCAACTTCACATCTCCACAGCCGCCTGTTCTTTACGCAGCATGAGAGCAAAGTGAAACTCGGCGCCGCTTTATCGCACTTTACTTCACAAATGAGCGGCGGAGCGGCCGCCGTCCTCGCGGGGCCACGGGTTCCGGTCCAAACGTTCTCCTCTTTTCACAGGAGATGAAATGTTTCGCGGGTTCCGGTCCAAACGTTCTCCTCTTTTCACAGGAGATGAAATGTTTCGTGGGTTCCGGTCCAAACGTTCTCCTCTTTTCACAGGAGATGAAATGTTTCA
>JAFBJT010108042.1:73648-86825 GCA_016785325.1 Chascanopsetta lugubris | reverse complement strand
TCTGCGGCGCTCCCCTCTCTCCATCCCTCATTAGATTTACACACAACACATTTCTGGCTTTTTCCAAGATGAATAAATAAATGAAGATCTCTGAATACTCTGCTTTGGAACCAAATCTCCGTGCCCACTGGAATTTTAAAGCATTGCCCAAGCACCCCCCGCCCCACCCCCCATCCCGCCCTACCTCATTCCCACAGACCTGCGGGATTGTGCCACCGTAGGAGCCAACGAGCACATTTCGTCCACAGGCCATGATGAGGCACATGAAGAGAGGAATATATTCCCTCAGTCGTTTGCATGACAATGCGACTGTCTTTTTTTTTTTTGCTGTTGCAGCTCTGGCCCCGTTCGTTTTCAGACTTTCTATTGTGCAGCATATGTTAGCATGTCTTCTCCCAACAGTGAGCAATGACATTCATACCACAGTGGTCTGGAGAGATACAGCTCCACAATCTCCACCCTGCCTAACAGATGAGAGCAAGCTCATTATGTTTGGGCCGGACCGTTAAAATCACAACATAATGACCTTTAAACAACGACAACTCTACATGTTTCCATTTGTTTCTGTGCAAAAAGTACAAGTACGTACTCGATGCATCAGAATTCAAACTGGTTAATAAATGAATATGTCTCTCTCTGAATATAACTAATGTGAACCAAGTTACACTTTTCAAAAACAACCTGTGGACCAGTTGCCGGTGCCATTTCCAGCCCATGGGTCGTATGTTTGACTCCCCGATGTAGATGGACGGCATGTCAGTTCTACAG
The DNA here is from genome assembly GCA_016785325.1 of Chascanopsetta lugubris. Lineage (NCBI taxonomy): Eukaryota > Metazoa > Chordata > Actinopteri > Pleuronectiformes > Bothidae > Chascanopsetta > Chascanopsetta lugubris. The sequence goes on along the minus strand of JAFBJT010108042.1, from coordinate 86,057 downwards.
TGGCTGGCAAGAGTCAACACACTAGATCTTAAGAAAACACAAGGTCGATTGAGAAAATATTGACATCCACTCTCTATCACAAGCACAAGACTTAGAAAACACACTTCAGACGACACAACACACAATGTACAACGTGCTACACAATGAGCCAGACAACTTCCAAATACAGACACACAAAGTCCAACTACACACGCCACAATAATACACTCTACAATTTATCCAGCAGAGGCTGTTAAGTAACATACATCTGAAGGTGGTGGAGAGAGTGGACTGAATTGAACCCATGACCTCAAGCAATCAAGACATATGCTCTACTCCTGAGTTACACCCAGACACATGCAAAAAACAAATCCTGTGACTTATACTTTGTATCAAAACGACTTACCACTCTCTGTGGAGCTCTGGCCCCTCTCTCTGTGAAAACCCAACACTGCACTGATTGGCCAGCTGGCCTACTCTTTTATGATTGGTCAACGTCCCCCGGCTGGTGTTGGAAGTGTCCTGACTTCGCCCGCCATACTGACAGAAGCTCAAACTGGATGAGGCATTTTAGCAGCCACTGGAAAAATGTTTTCTATAGTGTACAGCGCCCCCTGGTGTGCACAATATTAGATTTTTTGACTGGAAGCGCCTCTGAAATAAACTGAACACACTCATCCCACCAAGGGACAAAAAAAAAGAAAAAAACAATAGAAGAAGAAGAATAAAACTCTTTTAAATGGTTAATATACTATTAAAAATAATTAACAGCGGCCATGCAATATAAATGTAGAAAAAAAGATAAACTTACACCTCAGGGTGTTGTCCAATAAAACAAGTTTACTCACTTTTGGAAAGGCACCAAGACAATAAAAGCAAAGGCAAAAATCCAACAGTTAAGGAAACATAAAACAGGGCTGCAAATAAAGGACTAGTATTAAATGGTGGATAAACAAGAAGCTAAACAAAAGAACAGCAATGGATGAAATGAGCAGCCATACGTTAATTAATTAGCCAGTGAACCTTAGGGCCTGCTCTTACCTCGGCCCCTGCCCAAAATGAAAAATGAATGAAAACTCCTTATGTTCAAAGAGATTCATTCCAAGGTAATTAAAATAATGGGGCGATTATACTTACATAAAAACAGGAGGATAAGATATGAAAATCATTTCACCTCAATCACTGGACCTTTCAGAAGACTCGAAATGCATTGGAAACTTCCTCCCACACACTGTCAGTGCAATCACCAGCCGCCCCTACATGTCCCCTAGCCAAAAGTTTAATTTCATACAACTTGCAGACATTGTCTGGGGGTTGCCAGATTTCAGATATCTGCACTCTGCCACTTTATTTATGACCTCATCTACCTCAGCTCATTACGACTGCCCATGGATTTTATAATACACGTAGGCCTACGACGGTAAAAGCTAATGATTATGAAACAAAACCCATCCTCCACACGCTGAGTGATTAATGGCTCCTGTCAGTCGCGGCGCAACATTAGCGCAGCCACTTACCAAAGGGCTGTGTCTTGTGAGAGCTCTCGGAGACAGGACGGCACATACTGCTGCTAACGTGTTTAGCTCCCAAACGAGCGGAGCTATTGTCAAAGCGCTCGTCGGAGATACCTGGTATTGTGCTCGTTCAAACAGCCGTGGAGCCCCACGTGTGTCACGCACCAGAAGAGTGGAGAAGGAATCATTGATATAGGATCATGGGGTGGGCACAGACAACATGTATCTGATCCACCACACACACACACACACACACACACACACACAAAGGCACGCACGTACCCACACTCACACAATAGAACCTGAGACGTGACAACACAAGAAAAGATATATTTCAGTATCACCATGGGAAATGTACATTTTGCAGTGTAATTATATCATGTTTATCTCTGGCTCCATTTACAGTTTCTCCAATTCCATTTTACAGTTTACTTTAATCCAGTATTGATCGATTCTTGTATATTGCATTTAAAGGTGCATTGTGTAAGATTTGTTGACATCTACGGATGAAATTGTATGTTGTATCCATCACCTCACCCTCACCCTTCTGAACATGCAGGAGAACCTGTGGTCGACTTCAGTTGTTATTAAAACTCAAAAGATGTTAAGGACGTCCACTCTGGGCTACTGTAAAAACAGGCAGCCCCCGTAGGGAGGACCCGCTCCTCATGTAAATATACATTAATGGGCTCATAAAAAAATAGGTGAGCGTAAATTCATGAAAATGTCAGTATGTAATTGTTTTGTTATATCTTAGAAGTGACCAAAATCGTACACACTGCACCTTTAACCCAATACTCACGCACCTTCCTAAAATTACTATTTCATTATGTTAAACTCAGGTTCCATTCACAGTCTGATTTACTCACCCAGAGCTGTATTGATGCCTCTTAGTTTTATATTATATTGCATATTTTCACTCTGTAGTTTTATACTTGCGCTTATTTAACACCGTCTGTCAATCAATCGATCTAATTTCCATTTTCAGACGCAATAAAATTCAATCTCGCGCACACTGTTCTGTCATACTTGCACACTCATACCACAGCTGATGCATACACATAGAAATCTGTTGACTATGATGACATATTACACACACGCACAACCTCTTTCAAATGAATACAGCTTAAATTGACCTTTAGCACATCCATTATGAACTGCGCTGAACTTACTTTGCATTCATATATTCAGACACATATATTTCATTTAGCAGCCTGATGGATATGTGTGTTTGTAACCTTTTAGCCTGCCTGTCAGGACCACTAATGCTCCGCTAGTTGGTAGAAAACTGTGGGTCGGCTCCAAAACTCTTCACGATGGTGGAATAAATGTATGTAAATGGAAAGAGAGCACATATTTAGGGGCGGAGCTACAGGATCAGCACATACACCTCTGCATGTTTTGTAATACACGATGATGCTGTACGAGGGAGCCGCTCGGCCGCTCCTCCTGACCAGCTCGCTCCATCGAGGCTACAGCAGGTTTATGCTCGATTGTCTATCATTGTTATTTATCATGAATATCAAGGAAGTGTAATCATTAGCATTTAGATTATTCTGTGAACGCCTCACACCTCAGGATTCAAGCTGATAATTGGCTCCGACTGGCAACAAAATTGGGAACACCCAATGTGATTATCCCCCAGTAAGTACCGCCCTTAGTGTGGACGACGCCAAACGTAACTCCGTTCCCTGAGCCTACATCCTTACCTTAACCATCACAACTAGTTAACGCCCTTGACCCTTATTTTAACCTTAAACATTAAAGGTGCAGTGAGTAAGAATTACATACTGACACTTTAATGAATTTATAATCATGTATTATTTATATACATATATATACATATATATATATATATATATATATATATATATATATATATGAGGAGTGGGTCCTCTCTACGGGGGCCACCATGTTTTTACAGGAGCCCAGAGTGGACATACTAAGCATCTTTGGGTTTTTTAATGACAATTGAAGTCTACCATAGGTTCTCCTCCATGCTCAGAAGGGTGAAGGTGAGGTGGTGGATACAACATGCGACTTCAGCGCTAGATGTCACCAAATCTTACACACTGCACCTTTAAGTTGAAACCTGCATTCAAACAGCTTTTTTGGAAATGGGTTACAAACGGGAGCAGCAGGGTTGAAATGTCCTCGCTCCATAAAGTTCATGCACAAGTAATGTCATTCCAAAGATATCTGCAGAGTATAAACACTCACACACACACACACACACGCAAACGTATGCCTCATCAAACTAACTAAGCAGCGTTCCTCGGGAACAAAGGTGATGCAGGTCAGAGCAGTTTCTCCTTTTTATAAACTACTTCCCCAAATTAGCCCACTCCCCTGTGAGAGCAGTTTGGAAACGTGCCACTGACACATTTACATTTATCGAGTTGGGCAAACGAGGCTCGCGGCTTTGAAAAGGAAAAGAAACACACGACTCCAAATGTTCTGTAGTCGACTGCTGCTCCCTGCGAAGATAACATTATAACAGCATCTTGTCCACGATCCCTCCCCCCTCGGAGTAAACGGACAATGATGCAAGCCGGTGCTCATCGTGGGTTGCCAGGTCCCATGTTTATTTCCACCCAATCAGACGCCTGCTCTCTCTCTGCGTTGACCCATTATACGTTGGAATTTCCTGATCGGAATCTCACTTGTCCATGTGAAAAAGGCAGATTCTAGGTGTGACACGTGTTAATGAGCAGATGCCGCCCGACCGGGGCCAGACTGGCTCACACCAACCGACAGGCCACCCAGGAACACAGCTGACCCGACGGTGTCACAGTGTGTGGGACTCAGTGGTGAAGCTGCATGCTGCAGATGAGGAGCCCTCATCTCATCCATGACCCTGCAATTCTCATTTAAATTCAGTGGGTGTTCAGTTTGCCCATATAGTCAAAGCACTGTGGTGCAACATGGTGGGCTCTACAGAGAGGACCCGCTCTTGATGTAAGAATTAATCGAAAGGTGCAACGTGTACGATTTGGTGGCATTTAGTGGTGAAGTTGCATGTTGCATCCATCACCTCCCCCTCACCCTTCTGAACATGCAGGAGAACCTAAAGTTGCACTGGGTTGACATTAAAACTCAATAGACGTTTAGTACGTCCACTCTGGGCTACTGTAAAAACATGTAAAAACATGTACATGTAAAAACATGGAGGCTCCCGTAGAGAGGACCCGCTCCTCCTGTTACTATACATTAATGGTCTCATTTAGGAGTTATGGAGAAAAAAATAACGTCATTTTAGTGATTATAATTTCACGGAAATGACAGTATGTAATCGTTTTGTCGTCGTTTTAGAAGTGACAAAAATGGCCTGAAATCGTACACACTGCAGCTTTAAGGGTAATGACAACAATTTTTATCTTCATATGATGAGCTGATACAAATCATCCAAAATCTACAATCCTGAAAAATGAGAATTCATGAATCACATGAACAATATGGGCAAAGGTATGTGATGTCCCTACAAATGAGCTGCAACATCAGCTTTTCATCCTCCCGCTCAGTCTTTATTGTGGTCAGCCTAACGAATGCCATGTCTTGCTGTGTACACAGACAGCCCCTGGGGAGCATGCAAACATAATTCATGGGTAAATGGCCACATCACAGTGGCTCTCCGTTTTTAATTAATCAGTGAGCACATAGTGGTTCACACACAAACAAAGAATTCATCAATGATTTCAGGCTCCAGACAAACCACTGTCATTCAATGAGGCCACTGACGAGCCTGCACCTCCACAGGCCACTCCATGTTGATTCTGTGATAATAGAAGAGATTTGTCCCTTAATATTTCCATGTTGCAAAGGTTTTCAAAAAAACCAAAAACAAACCCAATGATAATCAGAAAGGAAAAAAAGCTGCAAACTCATTAATTTTATCAAACGACACAATCATTAGTATTGACTGAGAATCTGAGGGGTTTTATTTTCCTTTTCCAGCAGTCCGTTTTGTTTTAGTAACACTGTGTGTGTGTGTGCGTGTGTGTGTGTGTGTGTGTGTGCGCGTGTGTGCGCACGTGACTACGAGTCCATCAAATGCATTCACAAAATGAGTGGCCTGTCGACAGGTTAACAAAATGCCATTTAGGAAAGTGTGCCTCTTAATTAGCTCATCAACACGTAGCATCCCCGAGTGACGCCAACTCCTCCGTCACTAGCATCACACTGTTGACTGCAAACAGAGGAACATGCCACTGGGAGATGTGGAGACATCAATAATATTCACTATCTAGCAAAGTCACATTGAGTATCAACATCGAAGGTATAGTTAATATGATTATGTATTATGATTGAGGGCAATGACAAAAATCTATAAGTGCAGGTGATAACGCTCAGAGCATCGTACTCAATCAATCGCAGTCCTCCAATGCTTACTATTGACATTGATATTAGCCAATCAGATTGCCCGGTCATCCAACCAATCAAACTGTCAAATTCTGAAGTCTGCCTCCTCTCTCTAACTGTCAGCCATCATTCTGTCACCTGCCCCCTTCACGGGCTCATCCGGCTTCACCCACAACCCAGGGCAGGTCCTCACTGACATCCACCATGACCCACCCACCACAGAGACCCTGGGGGACACCCACCCGAAATCCCGCGTCACCCTTCTAACACATGCGGTATATATTTAATAAAGGGAAAATAAAAGCATAAAATGTACGAAAACAAAACCTCGATTGTAGAACTGCAGTTGATGCCGGGGGTGTACAGCAAGTGATTTTAGGACCCCAGAGAGAAAGTTACCCCCCCCCCCCTTAGCTGGCCAGGCCAAGAAAAGACATTTTGCATCATTTTACAAATACCTATGCATATGAATGTATTTAAAAAAAAAAAAATCATTTCTTTAGATGTGTAATATTTTTATGATTGTATTATTTCCTTATTTACACCCCCCCCCCCCCCCCCCCAAGAAAATATACTTATAGATCAGCAGCAGTTTCATCAGACGCAGATAGATTTCTAACTGTTTTCAAACTAGCTCCTCTCCACTCTATTTCAACAGTATTTCCAACCCTCTCATCCCTCCACTCAGCCTCCCACTTGCAGCTGCTCAGCAGCGGATCTTGAATGAGACACAGATGGATACTATGAATCAGAGAGAAACGAGACCGAAAAAAAAAAGATTACAATGCATCATGAAAACAATACGTCATCTCTGTAGTTCCGCTCCCGTCAATAGCAGACACGTTTCCACCATAATATAATGATGCAATGCTGACAATATTACTGTCATTAATTCCAATGACAAGATTGTCAGCAGATTTACTTTTTATGAAGTACTTGTCCTTATACACCGCACCCATGTGGATATAGTATTGTGTCTCGCCCCTGAATTTATGCTAGTGGGTTTGTTTGTTTCCAAAGGTGAAGTACAACGGACTCCAAGAAAACTTAATGTAAGATTGGAACATGGTCCAAGAAGGACCTCATTACATTTTAGAGAGACTCCAGGCGAATCTTTGGTCATTTTAACATCAGGATTTGTCATCATTTTCACAAATTTCCTAATGCACAGATCATTCATATTCACATTAAAATCTGGATGCGTCTGAATTAAAAGTGGTTTCATATGAGGTGTCAGCTAGAAACATGTAACTATGACTGACGTATGACTCCATATGTCTTAATTAGTCATAGAAATATGTCCACACCATCATGGCAGGTTTAATAGAATCTAAAGACCTCATTGGCAGAGGTTGCGCGGTTAAGTCAACATCTTTAAAGGCACAGTGTGTTGGATTTGGTGACATCTATTGGTGAAGTCACATGGCTCATGTTAGGGTAATACAAGGTAAGCAAGGCACACATTGCGGTGTAAATATATCAGTGTGTAATTGTTTTGTAATCCCAGTCCTACAAATAGAAGTGACACCTTTGAGCTGAAAGAGACTTTGTTGATGCTGAGAATAAACTTTTCTGAGTCTCTCACAAACCCTCTAACGTCGGATTGGAATTTGAAAATAAAAACAGATCTAAGCTCCGTAGAACCGTTATACAATGTGTATTTGGTGTATTTGGTGTATTTATGCGTCGCCACCTTGTTACATTATGTAACGACATCACTGGGATTAAAGGTAGGATGCTTTCTTGGGGTTGTGTCGATATATTAGTGAGTACATCTGCACGTGTTGTGGTAGATGTTAAGGTGTGTAATGTATATTTAATGCAGAAACACACATCAGGAAGCCTCTCGCTTGATTTGGTAATAATGTTGCAATCAGCCTCTCCTTCATGTTTCAGGGCCCGCCCACACAGGGCCAGATCAATCACATGCAAATACAGTGGGATCCAGGTTGGCTTTGTAGTCGTCAGTGAAAGTGCTGGCAGATAAGATCCTTTGTCTCAGATTAGAGCTGATGTCAGGTCAGAGAGAGCAGCATTCACCTCTCTCCACTTTCACAGTCAAGTATCATAGCTACAGTGAACGGCCCACTCCTCCAGGGGAGTCGGTGACAGGTGGGTGTTACGGGGGCGGAGGCCGGTCCGCTAATCCCTCTGTGATCCAGTAGCCCCATGGGAGTGTAAGAGGGGGGGGGGGGGGGGGCGGGGCGGGCGGGGGGGGGCGGGGGGGGGGGGGGGGGGGGGGGGGGGGGGGGGGGGGGGGGGGGGGGGGGGGGGTGGCGGCGACTTGGCCCCGTCCACTTTCCCATTTGGTGGTTAGGATGTTTAAGGATGGAAAAGCTTAAAAGCCTCCATTTGTTTTCCTGGAGGTAATCGATGGCAGACTCAGGGTTACAGATAATGTGATTTATGTTTCCTATTTCCACTGGGAGGCTTCATGTACAAATTGTCTTTGGTGATGTAAATGACCACCATTTTTTTATTTTTTATTTTTTGTCACAACTTGCTGACACCGAATTTCCACCGCCAAACCCTGCGCGATTAATCCAGGGAGGAATTTTGACAAGTCAGATGTTTTGATGATTTGTCTCGACGCTAATCTCCAAGGCACTGGATCTTAACTGGTCTGGTTTCAGAACACACCATCACCCCTTAATGTCGAGCGGCCATCCACATTTTGGTTGGTGTCTAGTAGCTTTACAAGGCATCATCGCCACCTACTGTTGAGGAGTGTGAATGAACAGCACCAAGTCCAAGGCTGTCGACCCAGTGAAAATGAGTCCACGACCAAGTTTTGGGTCGCGACCCACCACTTGAGATTCACTGTTTGTTTTTTTTATTGAATGGGCGTTTCATCCGCACAGTGGCGATGAATACAAAGTCAGAATTTTGAGTTTTTTGAGACCAGGTCCCGGAGTGAGAAAATCTCTGACGAATTGCATCGTATCCGTCTTTACAACCGATACGCATCGATAGTCCCACTCATCCCTACATCCACATGCGCTAACCCACCACAACAATGGCGGATTACATCGTAAGAGTTTGGTGGAGTACTTCTGTGGCAGCGTTACAGCGCCACTTACAGGCCCCACAGCGTCCTCGGTCGTTTCTAGATACAATGCCATGTTTACTGATTTTCATTTGGTTTGAATGAAAAAGAAAAAGATTGTCTCCGTGTGGAAAACATGTCGACACCTCTCGTCCAGCCGTCTCGAGATGATTCCGTTTGGCAGGTTTCAACATTTTGTATTTCTCGAGGCGTACAGTGAAATGAATCACGCTTTACTCTTGACTCCTTAGTGAATCCATGGCGGTCTGAACACAACCGAAATCAAATCAGTCTCTTCATTTAGCACACACTTTGTAATCATGCCACAACTTGCAGCACTGCTTTGTACATTAAACTTGCATTAATCCACTGCTGCAGCCACAACATTCTTTATAGCAGAAAGAGATGCAACAATCAAACTCGTATATAAAAATCCATGAAAGTACAATAGATTTTGCTTGTTGACAGCAAACAAAGACCATTGAGGGAGGAGCAATCAACCAAGAGCACAAAGCCAAAAGGGAGAATAGAGCACTGATTGAAACCACTATTACAATCAGCCACAAGGAGCCAATGCTGGAAAGCCCTTTTTTTTTTTTTTTTTTTTTTACCATGCAGTGTTTTGAAAACAGATTTGTAAGTTAAAGGAGCAGTGTGTATTTTTTTCCCCAATTTTTTGTCAATTCTAAAAATATTACAAAACAATTACATACGGTCATTTTCATGAATTTATAATCACCCCAATGTTTTATTTTTTTCCTCATTATGTCAGCCCATTAATGTATATTTACATGGGGAGCGGCTCCTCTCTACGGGGGCTGCCATGTTTTTACATGAGCCCAGAGTGGACGTACTAAACATCTTCTAAGTTTGAATGACGACTGAAGTCTGTCATGGGTTCTCCTGCGTGCTCGGAAGGGTGAAGGTGAGGTGATTTACACAACATGCAACTTCAGCCCTAGATGTCATCAAATCTTACACACTGCACCTTTAAAGATGCACCTCGCAGTTCCGCCTGCGATATGTCTCGAGATGAGAAAACTCGTTCCTCAAGCTTCTGCACCCGGTCGCCAGGGGAACAGGTGTGAAAATTGAGTGCGCTCAAGTATTTGCACAGAGGCAAACACCACATTCTGAGGTCGAGGGAGATGGAGGTGAGCGCTTCATTCCTACACCAGGGATGAGGAAGTGAGGCGGTGACCTCACTCCAGCTCTTCTGGTTGTTTTTCTGTAGATGCTTTATGTTATAGAAAATGTGGCCGTGTGTTTTATGGTCTGCTCCTCTGTTGTGTGTTTTCCTCCCTGGAGCTGAACAGAGATGATGCAGTGTCCCTGTCCACCGGCCAAGGACAGGCTCTCTGTATAGGAGGCGCCTGATGGACGAAGGGGAGAGGGCAGAGGAGGACAGAGCTGCGTACGCACTTCCGTTCGATAATATCTCATAAATCACAACATGCTCCCTTGTGCTGTATCACTGTATAATTACATTCATCAGGACAGACGGAGCTCTGACACCGGTCGGCTGTAAAACCCTGTGCGTGAATGAGCAAAAGCAGTTCTTCTAAACTGGTGGGGTCGCGACCCAAAAGTGGTTTTCAAAAGTTGAGAGAAAAAATCCCGGGCTTTTATTTTGAAGGGGATGTTGTATCCATCGGACTGCCGTCTGTCTATTCATCCTCCTTCACAGCAGGTGGCGATGGTGCCTTGTAACGCCAATAGACATCTGCCATTTCACAGATAGATATGTTTTCATATGCTAATCGACCAAAACGCAGGTACAACACCAACAACATTAAAATGCGGCTAATCGAGTGTAAAAGGGGAATCTTTTCCTCTCCATCTTCCATCTTAGGTTTCAGCTTCGCCATCTTTTCATTAATTAAATTCGAGTAGTTTCATTGTTGTCACTTCCCAGAAATATGATGATGATAGGTGATGGATACCACATGCAACTTCGCCAGTAGATGTCACCAAATCGTACACACTGCACCTTTCAGGGGTGATGATAGGTCCTGAACCCAGACCAGTTGAGAACCACCGATCTAGAGGACACAGCACCCAGTGAGATGCTGATACTGGTGTGATTTCCTCTTTTCTCATGAATTATAAACAGAGAGAGAGAGAGCGGGAGAGAGAGAGACGGGGAGGGAAATGCTGAGTGTGCAGAAAAATGACGATATTGTGACTCAAATCCAGGTTAACTGCTGCTTTTAATAAAGAGGTTGCCACCGTGTGGGACTGGGCTCACCATCACAAAAAAGTAAATGGAGATATAAATTATAGATCTGTGGAGGAGGTGTGGGAGGAATAACAAGGTGGAAGAGGGAGCGGTCTACTACTTAAAAAAAAAAAAAAAGGGTAGTGAAGATTAGATCAGATCAGAGAGACGAGCAGCTGAACAGCATCCACTCTTTTACATTTACTGCCACTCGGGTGTTGAGTCCACACATTTCTCCGATTGACAAACGAGCAGAGAGCCTTCGTAGAGTCGACCTCAAGAACGAGTGGCTGTTAATGACAAAGCTCGGTTGTCAAGGTGATAACACGGTGCAGCGTGAGGGAAGCTTCGGGGAACCAAATGAGGAAAAGCTGGATTGTGACGAGAATACCGTGACAGTCTTTGACACAATCAGTCGTCTCGCTGATAATTAAGAATCGTTTTGATGACTATGTGACACATATGAGATCTGTGCGCTTCCTCCTGAGCCAAGGATCCAAACAAGCTCTACTACAAAAACCATCAGGGAGTGAAAACTCAGAAATGGAGTCTGCAAACAACAAATGACTCTTCCCGTTGTGCATGTCTGTTGCATTCCTGCGGTGGCTCCAAAACCGTGCAGCAATCTACTTCTCCATATTGCACGCTTTGTTTTCTTTGAAAATCTCTCTTTGGCTTTTGGCAGTGGGGAGAATGTTGGTTTTAAAGGTGCAGTGGTGCGGTGTGTACGATTGGGTGACATTTACTGGTGAAGTTACGTGTTGTATCCATCACCTCATCGAAGCCCTTTGAGGATGCAGGAGAACCTATGGGAACCCTCAGTTGCCATTAAAGCTCAAAAGATCTTTAGTGCGCCCGCTCTGGGCTACTGTAAAAAGATGGCGGCCCCCGTGGGGAGGACCCGCTCCTGATGAAAATATACATTAAAGGGCTCATCTTAGGGTCATGTAAAAGGGACGTGATGTGATTCTTTTGTTATTCTATTTCAGTAGGTAGAAGTGACAAAGAGACCAACATCTTACACACTGTACCTTTACTTTCTTTTAATTTCTCTGCTTGTACACCTTTAGCGTATGGTATCTACTCATTGATTTTTATTTTATTCTAGTCATGTTTTAGGTCCTCTTGCTTTTGTTTATATTTAAATGTATTTTGTGCTGCATGGGCGTGGACCGATACGTTTACTTTAAAGTGCTTTGTAATTTAATTTAATCTAATGTAATCTGGATTGGATTGGGTTCATCGATGCTCACTGGCCAGTGCCCAACAAGTCTTGAATAGTACAGGCTGCAC
>JAFBJT010108042.1:63648-68648 GCA_016785325.1 Chascanopsetta lugubris | reverse complement strand
GCTGCTCAGTGGCACACGGGACTCTGCAGACACCTTCACCAAAGGTGCTGTATCCAAAGCTGACACGGTGCAAGATACACACGATCCCTTGTGAGTCCCAGTGAATTCTGTGTATTTTTTCTAATTGTACAAACGGAGAAAAGGAAAAAAAAAGGAAAGCACTGCAAGATTAGAGGAGATATATTTTTGAATTGTGTGTTGTTCTAATCTTAACTCTAAGGGTCCGTGTGCCGTGGTGTGTTTCGTTCTGTTGCTGGAATGTTCTGAGTTCGGGGGCTTTAATGTGACAGAGGTGGAACCGGCGAGAGAATCAATGGACCTGACGAGACTGGAAACAGCAGTGGAAGCTCTCTCTCTTGCAGGATGTGTGTTTTTATATGTGATTCTTTGATAAAGTATTGTGTACAAGATAAAGGCTTTATTGCTCTTTCAATGGCTGTAAAGAGATTTCTTTCCAGATACCATTTCTATTTTATTCTAATTCAGCAAAAGTCCTTCAAGAGGTGCAGTGTGTACGATTTGGTAAAAGAAAATATTACAAGACAATGACATTTCCATACTCACCTGAATGTATTTTTGTTCCCATTACCCTTAAAGATGCAGTGTGTAAGATTTGGTGGCATCTAGAGGTGAAGTTGCGATGTTGTATCCATCCCCTCACCCTCGCCCTTGTAAGCATGCAGGAGAACCAGACTTCAGCTGTCATCAACACTCAAAACATGCTCAGTATGGCCACTCTGGGCTACTGTAAAAACATGGCGGCCCCTGTAGAGGGAACCTGCTTCTCATGTAAGTATAAATTCATGGGCTCATTTAAGGGTAGTGGGAAAGAATGATATGTTTCCTGAAAATGTCAGTATGTCATTGGTTTGTAATATTTTTTTCCAGCAATAGAAGTGACAACCATGACCAAAATCGTACACACTGCACCTTTAAATGCAGAGCGGGTGCTCTGTATGGGTGCCACCATGTTTGGACAGGAGCCCAGATTGGACATACTAAATCTCTTTTGAGTTTTAATGACAAACTGGAGTCTACCATAGGTTGTACTGCATGCTCGAAATGGTGAGGGTGAGGTGATGCATACGACGTGCAACTTCACCACTAGATGTCACCGAAACCTACACGCTGCACCTTTAATTAACCGGGGTTGCAAAAGGACAATTTTTTTTCCACTTGGGTAATTAGAGACTTCTTGAAATCTGACGTGGTGCCTTTGCAGTGTCATTCACCAACAATGAAAGCCCCCCACACACTGGGCTGCTTATTGTCCGCGAGGACAGAGACAATATACATGAGAAATATATACGTTCACTCTTCGGGGGCTTCGATCGCTGATGGGTGACCGGGCCCACTATGCTGCTGTGGCTCACTATGTAGGACAGAATACTCCACTGAGGGGCCGCGCTGCAGATGGATAATGATTCCCAAATAAGGAAACCTGTTTAATATCCTCCTCGGGCGCTCGCTGCCTATCTGCGCTTGTGCTTGACGGCAGCAGCAGATCAGGCAGGATAATATCATGCAGCACAAAAACAAAATAATAACACTGACACTGGGGCCACAGCGGGAAAAAATACAAAAGGTCCCGTTTCTTGTTCTGTCTCACAGAAAGGCTGCTCGCGTGAGTTAAAGCAGACTTTGTTTTCTAGGACACAGTCCAATATTTTCATCAACACAGCCGGAGGGAGGTGGTGAGATTTGACGTCCACAATGAGACAGACAGCTGTGGTCAGCGATATTGGTCGGTGTTGTTGCAATTGCAAATTTAAAAGGTGCCGTGTGTAAGATTTTGTTCATTTCTGTCACTTGAGAAGATGTGACAAAACAATTACATACTGCCATTTTCATGAATTTCTAATCCCCTTTTTTAATTTCTAATCCATTACCCTTAAAGGTGCAGTGTGTAAGATTTGGTGACAGCTAGAGGTGAAGTTGCATGTTGTATCCATCATCTCACCCTCACCCTCCTGAACATGCAGGAGAACCTATGGTCGACTTCAGTTGTCATTGTAACTCAAATAATGTTTAGTATGTCGACTCTGGGCTGCTGTAAAAACATGGCGGCCCCCATAGAGAGGACCCACTCCTCATGCAAATATACATTAATGGGTTCATTTTCAGGGTTATGGAAAAAAACACATTTAGGTGATTATAAATTCATAAAAATTACCAAAATTGTACACTCTGCACCTTTAATGTATACTTCCATGAGGAGCGGGTCCTCTCTGGGGGGGGGGGGGGGGGACCGGGGGGGGTATATTTTCACAGTAGCCCAGAGTGGACATACTGAACATCTTTTGAGTTTGAATGACAACTGAAGTCTACCACAAGTTCTCCTTCATGCTCAGGCGGGTGAGGGTGAGGTGATGGATACAACATGCAACTTCACCTCTAGAGGTCGCCAAATCTTACACACTGCACCTTTAAACTATTTGATACGCATTGTTGGACTGTGTGTTTTTTCAAAGCAACAAAGGGCAACGAGTGTTACAGAATGATACTGGGATTTCTGACTGTGTTCGGCCGCGTGATTAAACTTGTGTAACAAAAAAGCCTCATTCTACGGTGTGATCGAGCCACAATGGAGGACGTCTGCACAGTGTGTACACAATGCGGCTGCTGGTTTCACAGCAGGCGGTATTAAATCAGTATGAAGTGACCGTAGCTTTGACAACCTTGGCTCATTGTTAACCTGGCATGTGTTTGCACTTCAGACCAAAACACATTGATTGTCCAGGCATCCCACAATGCAGTTCTCGCTGTTGTTACAATGCAGCATTTATAGGCAGTAATTGCTGGTGTTTGGTGAATATATAACAATATAGCACCAGTAGCACTGGATTTAAAGGTGCAGTGTGTAAGATTTTGGTCATTTTTTTTTTATCAATTATATACTGACATTTTCATGAATCAATAATCACCTGACTGTTTTATTTTTTACCCATTACCCTAAAGTTCATGTATATCTACACGAGAAGCTGGTTCTCTCCGTGGGGGCCGCCATATTTTTTACAGAAGCCTGTAGTAGACATACGGAGCCTCTTCATAGCTTTAACGACAACCGAAGTCTACCAAAGGTTCTCCTGCATGTTCAAAAGGTTGAGGGTGAGTTGATAGATATAACATGCCACTTCACCTCTAGATACCACCACATCTTACACACTGCACCTTTAAACAGATCTTGCAGCTGCCTAATCTACTGTCTCATACAGGGTCCAAATCGGGGAGTCTGTGTGTGTGTGTGTGGGGGGGGGGGGGGGGGGGCAATATACATTAATGTGGGGGGGGGGGGGGGGGGGGGGGGGGGGGGGGGGAGTTACATATCACAGCATGCAATGTGTGGAGGGAAGGAAGAGAGAGAATCATCTCCAGCAAACAGCTGGACACAAAGAGATCATTATGCAAACTAATGCCGGGACTCAAACCTGAGTCTCCCTCCCTGTGATGTAACTGGCTGTGACATTAATTTAAACTTTGCCAGTGGAAGACAAGCTACTTTACATGTGAGTGAGGATGACGGCTGCGTTGCCGTGAGCGCGGCCACATGACGCTCGCGCGCCGAAACCAGATGGCAGAGGAAACGATAACGAGCTCGGTTTACGGTCTGTAACCTGCAGTGTGTTGGTTCTTCAGTGGCTTGGATCAAACGCAAGCTCGTGTTTTGGGATGGATTGCTACCGTTGCCATGTTTACATGTGCGTGTCATCAATCTTTAGGAGCCTCTCTGTAAAGTACTTATTAACAGAAGGCTATGATGTTGATATCCCACTGCTCCCGCTGCCCAGTAGGTTGCTTTTTCATTTGCATGTGTTTGTGATCAGGAATAAACACAAACACTACATGACACGCTGCTGCAAAACCTGCACGGATGCAGAATGGGTCAGTGGCAAAGACAGTATGTAATGGCGAGAAATACATTACAAAATATGTTCATGTGAAAAGAGTCAAAAAGGCCATGAGTGACTTTTAGTGTATGACCGGGGAGACAAACTCATTTTAGTCGATTTGATCTCAAGTAGGCGGGGCCAGTAAAATCATAGCTTAATCACCTATTAACAATGACCACTACAAATATTTCCCTTTGTTTTAGTGTAAAAAAGTGCAAATGTGAGTTTAACCAAAACATCTTCTCTGAATATTACCACCAAGTACATAGTTTTTTTTTTCACTTTGCAAACTCATGTCACAGACCAGATTGCATACTCTGGTGGGCCAATTCCAGCCCCCGGACCATATGTTTGACACCCATGGTCTATATGCATGCACTGATCACTGCAGCATCACCGGCAAATATCTGCTTGAACAGGGAAAATTAATGGCCGAACCCTGATTCTCCCCGATCCTTTGACACGTCCTTACCTTCATTTAATCTCACCCATACATTCACTGAGTTAGTTCCCATTTCTGAACCATCTCTCACAAATATGGCGCATTTGAAGATCTGTGTTGACATGCGAATGAGTACCATGTGACCTGTTTCAGGGAAGAGTTGTGTTCATATTAAAGTCAGATCCAAGACGATTGTGTTGAATAAGAATGAAACACTGGAGCTGATAGTGTGAACACAGTCTTTGAAACGGATCCAGATCAGGTAGCAAATATTCTACTCCTCTTCTTTGTCAACTTTATGTGATTATTTTGCATAATTATTCATTTTTTGGCAGAGATCATTCAAAAAGTACAGCAGGAACAGAATATAAACTAATTATACTGACGTCTTCAATCATATATATAATCACTCTTAATGCACAGATTGTCGCCCTGGAATCATCCCTTTATATTTATGGTTTATAATGGGAGTGGATCCTCTGTGTGGAGACGGCCATGTTTTTACAGTAGCTCAGAATGGACAAACTACACACCTTTTAGTATAATTGCCAACTGAGGGTCGTTCAGACGTTCCTCTACAACTGCAACATGCAATTTCACCATTGGGTGTCACTGAAACCTATACACCGTACCTCCACCTGCTCCTCTTCAAACCGGGTCCCTTCCCT